>CAEFZY010064383.1:0-45464 GCA_903066815.1 Brachyrhaphis roseni | reverse complement strand
TCATAGTTTTGATGCCTTCAGTGTGAATCTACAATGTCAATAGTCATGAAAATAAAGGAAACTCATTGAATGAGAAGGCGTGTCCAAACTTTTGGTCTGTACTGTATATGTGCAGGACCAGATGCTTGAAACTGCCAGTGCATGAGGGCACACCTTCTTGTATTGTTCAATAATAGCACACCTCACTTGGTAGGTATTTGCAAAACAATACTTTCCTAGTATTGTTTTGCGATACTAGATGTTTGGATAACATTTCTGGATAATCAAGTAGTGTCACTCTTCCAAGAACCCCCAGCCATTAGATGATGGGAAATACAGACACCTGTTCAAGGAGAAACAAAACAAAAACAAAACACACTAACACATGCAAGATTTGACAGAAGAAGAATGACTTCAAACAACTGTTCCTTCAAAAGCAATCACTCTGCTGTCTTTATTGAAATTATGTTAGCAGGTCATGTGGTGGCACACTGATGGAAGGATTTTATGATTAATTTTAATTAACCTTATCATTAAATGCATTTGATATTGTGAAACTGATAACAGGATCTATATCAATGTAATTTTGACCATAAAAACTGAAGACATTTGTTAATTAATTTCAGATTAAACTATGAAAAACACCCCAGTCATGTATAATGTTTGATTATTCAATAAATAAAAACAAATATTATTTGAGATATAGTTTCAGTTCTTTTGTTTGAAATGATTGAGTGGTGTGAACAAGGTTCCTTGATAATTGACTCAGAGTTTGACTGGAAGGCTCCACCTTCCTCAAACGAGTAGGTGGAGCCCTGTCTTTAAAAATGAAAGGATAAAAGAAAGAAATGAAAAAGACTCAGCACCAAACGAACATTACCACCAGGAGAGCTCCGGAAACCAGGCACAGAAAATATTTACATGTAATTTTTAATCAATTGTGAATAGATTTTCAATCACATTTATAATATTTGAAAGAATTTCTAAATCTGAATCATAAAGACAGTTATTAGCTTAATGCATATGTTTTGAATTTAATTGCAAATATGTGAGTAGAGTAGCTGTTTAAAAATCTTTCGGCAGTTTTTTGTTGTGTCATTATCAGTTTTGGTGGGGATGTTGTTGAGAAAAGTATAGTCATTGATAATGAAAACTAATTACTGTGTTCAAAAGAGATTCTTGTAATTCATCAGGATAAGTATTTTTAATATTAATTTGGTGTTTAATTTTACTTAAAAAAAAAAAAATTCACCTGAAGCATAATTTCATAATGGGATTAAATTTTGTAACTGTGTCTGATCCAGCACAGTTTGTTAAATGCTGCTATATTTTTGGCTTGTATTTCTGAAATTAATGCTTCTAAAACTTGTTAAGGAATTTCTTAAAACTCATTTTATGTCTCACAGGTTTTGAAGGATTTTGAAGTTCTGCGTAAGCTTTGGAAAAGCTTTTGTCCGTGAGATCAGAGATGACCAACTTGGCTGTGTTGTGTTTCCTGCTTCTGCAGGCTGGAGTTGAAGGATTTAAAATATCAAATATTGCTTTTAATTATTTTAACGGAGACTCATTAATTCATGAAGTGATCACAGAGAGAGCAATCCTAAATGTCACTCTACAGGTGTGCCGTGCACTGGCTTTGTCTGAGGGAAAGACCTTCACTTTTCCTGTAAGTAGTTCAATTAAACCATTAAGTTTAACTCTTTTATCAATTAAAATTACCTTGTTGAAGCAAAAGAAACACCTGTATTTGTGTGTGTGTATGTATGCAGCCACAACCTTTCTCTGCTCGGGCTGTAGCAGCTGCATGTGACGCATCAAAATCAACCAAAAGTTTCATCGACACCATTGAGAGGATCCAGGAAAGTAACGCCCAAGTAGACAAGAGATCTATACTGAGTCCAAGTCCAAGACATCACTGCGATGATGAAAAGATAGCAGCAGGACAGTCTCTCATTACACTTGGTTTAACTTCTGTGAAGGCTTCCAATAAGAAACAAAACTTTGTTTCGGCAACATCAATTCTGGGAGAGATACTCCATACCTTACAGGTATATCTGCTACAACTTTGAGATTGCATTTTATTTTCTTGCTGCCTAAAACTGTCACTCATGAGAAATGATCACTTTTTATTATTAGTTACAATAAACTAACCCTTGTCATTGAATCTGCAGACAAGGGTTACCAAAAGTCCATGTTGATATCTTTACTCTGCTGCCCACTTGTGGCATGAAAACTCACAAAAAAAACTAGACGCTTCCTTTGAGTCAATTAAGCAGTAGTTTTGTTTTGAAGGATTTCTACAGTCACACTAACTGGGTGGAAATAGGCAACGCATTCCCAAACTCCAATCTGATCAATGGAAATGCCGATGTTGGAAAAGTAGCAGGTAAAGAAGGTGTTGTTTTGCTTTGTGTGGATTCATGTGATGATATTCAAATATGCCAAATCTAATGTGAATCTGCAGCCGAAACGAGAGCAACTTGCCGCAACTGTGATGGAAAGAACTGCAACAACAATATTTTGGAGGATATCTTAAAGGAACAAATCCTTACTTCAGGATATTTTTCAATGAATCCATTCTCTACAAAACCAAAAGGTAAACATCTTTATTTGGTTGTCAAATAGTATATCGATGTAGTTATACTTTACTCTGCTGCCCACTTGTGGCAAGAAAGGCCACAAAAAAAAGTTGTATACTGTATATATGAAATGAGTGTGTCAACAACTAAATATTCTTTGTGATTTGTATGATAATGAGCAGGAAAATGCAGCCATGGAGGGTCATTTGATCGAACAAAAGGAATTGAACCTACAGGTGGAATCAACAAAGATTCATTTGACTCTGAACATGGACATCTTCACAACCAAGCAGCTAACTTGGCGATAGCAGCAACCAGTGAGCTGCTAGAGGATGTTCGCAGTGCTGCTGGAGACAGAGGATTCCTACAGTAGGAAGCTGTCTATTTTCTCTTTACTTGAATTTCTTTATAGAATAATAGAAAACATATGAACAGCTTTGCCTCTGCATTTTGCTTGTTGCACCTCAGGATGATGGGATTGTTCAAAGGGAGAGCCCTTTGTTTTTGCGTGGACACGACAGGAAGCATGGGGAATGACATTGAAGCAGTGAAGACTGTAACATCATCGATTGTTGACAGTAAAGTGGGAACAGCAGACGAACCCTCAATTTACATTCTCGTTCCTTTCAATGATCCAGGTAGAATCCCAAAGTTCAGTGTTCTGAATTTAATCTATGGTGAAACAATCACGACAGAAATTATTCCTATTGTTTTCACATTCTTTATCGTCATTGTATTACCAACTGAATAAAGAAAAAAAGAAAAAACAACATAAATCCAACTGTCTGGACTAAAGCGGTGTAGAATATACATATCACTGGCTTCTATTTAAATCACAGAATTTGGGCCTCTGCTTCAGACAACAGACCCAGAGGTTTTCAAGAGTTACATCAACTCACTAATACCAAATGGAGGTGGAGATGCTCCAGAAATGAGTCTTTCTGGACTTCAGGTGATCCGATTTATGCCACAGAGCTGATTATGTATGAGAAGCAAAAAAAAAAAAAAAAACGTTCTGTAATTTCTTCATACAGCTGGCTTTAACTGGTGCGCCTCCTAATTCGGAGATCTTCGTTTTCACGGATGCAGCAGCTAAAGATGACTACCTGAAAAACGCAGTGCTAGCACTCATAGAGCAGACCAAGTCTACGGTGAGTATGTCTCTGGTCATGCACTAAAGTCCTCGTTTTCAGTAATCAATGGAGCGTCACACTTTGAACTAACGTACCGTCAAATAAACGGTTGTTTACATGACCACTAGGGGGTGCTCGCGGACCACCGGTGTTTCCATGACCACAGTTTGAGAAAGACTGGTGAAGAGCTTTCTAAATGTATTGGGTTTTTTATTTATTTTCTGTTTCTAAAACATTTAGCTGCATGATTTAGAATTTATCAATTTATTTATTTGTGTGGATATTACATACTAGTGGATATTTATGTTTGTTAGTTTCTGAAGCTAATGTATTGACCCTTTGCACGTGACGTCACTATCTTCTAAACTCCGCCCACTCCACCATCACGGACGTCATAACAACCAACGCGCTCCTGTTAACCTTGTCAAAAACGCACATCTGGTAGCCTAATATTGCTTTTATTTAATTGATTTCGCAGTAAAAATAAAAAATTTAAATTGTCGCAGGGTGCTGCGCTGTCGGCTGCACAAACAGATAAGGGTGAAAACCAAACTTGTCATTTTATTTTATAACTTATCGAGGAAATATGAGGCGGCGATGGATGGCAGCCGTCAATCATAATGACTGGCAGCGCGGATTTGCAGCGAACACTTTTTTTACAAGGTAAGAAGATTAACGTTCATAAGCTTTATAAGTAAGTATGATTAGAAAGATATCAAATATCGTATTATGGTGAACGTACCTGTCTAATCTTTGGTAACCATGGAAACAGTGCGCTGCCATCATGTAGCCTAGCATGTATGGAAAAAACTGGTTAGCGTCTCGTCTTTTGTACGTTTTTAAAAATGCTCCGGTTTAAGGGGAGACGCTGCTTCTGACATAGTGACATAAAACATGTGGTGTGAATTCAGGAAAAGTCGGTAATTTGATCAACACGTCAGGAGGGAGGAGGTATGGGTCGGTTTATAAGCTAGCTGTTTCAAGCTTCTGTAAATACCGCCCCGTCTGTGAGCCCAACCAGGTGTGTTACGTTCATAGACAAATTAGCTTGACTCGAACAGGAATAAACTGACAAAAACAACTTAGGAAAACAACTTCAGTTGCTCAATTCAATACTCCCGATCCTCATTTTCAACGTCCATCATGGCGCCTCGAATGATTAAGTGACGTAGTTGCAAACGGTCAGTGTCTGTACATGAGCTGCATGTCCCAGGCAGTTTTAAAACAAACATGAAGAATCATCTCTAATGTTTAGGTTGGACGCAGATTCAGTAAATGAGGTTTTTGCCCACCTCACTGTGTTTCAGGTGAACTTCATGATAACTAATGTATTTGGCTTTCGCCGTCGAAGACAAGCAGACAACAACCAACAACAACAAAGTGTTCGGATGTCGAGAGCAGGTGGTCAGCTGTACAGAGACCTGGCTCAGGCTTCAGGAGGTCAGGCTGTTGAAGTCTCAAAAGGTCAGCTGCTCCAGGCCATCAACATCCTAACTGAATCCACCAGCTCCTCTCTGGTACACAATAGCTTTATTTATTTATTTTGTTTTAATGTTTGAAGTGTTAAGATTTCACCTTTAAAAGTATTACTGTTGCAGGTGACCCTTCTGCAAGCATCCAGGAATCCTGGAAAATCAGAAAATTTCACTTTTGTAGTTGATGACACAGTAAAAAACTTGACCATTTACATCACAGGAACTTCTGTAGGCTTTAGCCTCATTAGTCCTTCAGGTAAATAAATTACTCTGTTATCGCGTTGAGGTGGATTAGTTTAATTTCAAGCATTTTGCTGTTGTCGTTACAAACCAGTGTGTATAAATTCTAAGCTTTTCTTTTCAGCCAACACAACTGGATCTTCAATCATTTCATCCCAGTCAGTCGGAAACCTTCAGACTGTGCAGCTGGAAACAGAAGGAGGATTGTGGAAGCTACAAATTTTGTCAACCAATCCCTACAGTGTAAAAGTTTTAGGTAAGATCTGTAAATATAAGGCTGACATTTTCAGAATTCCTAATTTTGAACATCTGATTAATCTATATTTCTATTTGTTCATCAGAAAACCAGTTGCTAATACCTAAATCACTATATCAGATTGAAAAATTGTGCATGCCTGTTTTTTGTCACTTATAATTTTTTTTACCACGATTCATTATTTGTAACATTTTTGCACAGATATTGTGATACATATCCTGCATATTTAAATAAAAAAAAATTCAAATATATAAAACAGAAAAGAACTAGAATGGCAACACTCAACATAAGATTCAGTTTTCAGTATTCTTTGCAAGAAATTTGTGATCTACATCTTGACTTGGCAAAAATAATTATCATTAAGAAATGGTATGATTGGTTGATTTTTATGTGAATCATGATACAGTCCTTTATCTGCCTGGCAACAAAGCATGTTGAATGCTCATAGGATTATATTATAAGAAATACTGCAAATGAGCACACTCACTGAGTCTTTGGTTTATTCTTTTAGAAAATAACTAAACAATAAATATAACGTAGATGTTAATTATTATAAGGTCCCTAAAGGTTCCCCTCTGTTTTTTTAGTTGGCTTTCTTTCATTGTATTTTCCTTTTCTGCAGGTGAGAGTCCCATTGACTTTCTTTTCAAATTTATTAAGGAGTCAGCCAGCCCATTTGGAGGGTTTGATGTGATTGACAATCGCCCCACAGCTGGTAAAAAAGCACAATTTTGTGACATGCAAAAGTTATTCATTTTTAAGGGTAACTGAGCACCTTTTTCTTATTTTTGAAGCAGGAAATACTAGTCTGCTGGTGACACTGATTGGAAGCGATGTCGCCACAGTGTCAGAGGTTGCACTGGTTGAATCGTTGGGTTCTGGTCAGGTTAACGGCACCATAGAGACTCAGGGTGGAGGAACATTTATCATCCACTTCGACAGGATCCCATCGGTTGAGTTTGTTGTGCTTGTGAAGGGCCAGAACAACAACGGTGTTTCCAGAGCTTCTTCAGGGACCTTCCAAAGACAGTCGACCACCAACATAAAAGCCTCTGTTCTCACCGTCACTGTTGTAAGCAAACTTAAGCATAACCAAAATATTTTGTCATTAATTCATTGCACTGTTATTCATTGCAAATGAAGTAATCCAGAATCCTTCAAACTTTTCATAGATTAGTTTCACTGTACTTGTCTCTTACATTTTGGTTTCCATTGTTGTTTCAGAATGACTTAGACACGGTGTTGGAGCCAGGAACACCTCGATCTGTTTCTTTCTCTGTGATGACAACCGGTGAAGGAGGAAGCTTCACCATTCGAGCCACCAATGACCAAAGCTTTGCTGCATCTTTTCCATCCAGTTTACTTCTGAATCCTGGAGTTAGTGCTAATGGCACAGTGATTATAACAGCTCCTGCCAACACTCCATCTGGTACTGGTGTCACCTTGACCATTGAGGCCGTGGCTCCTGGAGGTGCAGAGAGCAACTATGATATCCTGCGTCTAACCGTCCTTTCAAAGGTAATGTGTTATTTTGTGTTCTATGCATTCTGACACATCATTGAGGGTAAATATTGATCATTTTTTTCTGTCACTCTCACAGGTGACTGATTTCACTCCACCAGCGTGCCAGCTGCTCAGCCTGCAGTCCAACTGCTCTAACAACTGCAGCCAGTCAACATGGGAGGTCTCTGTCCAGGTCACTGACGCAGCGAATGGGACGGGTGTGGGCAGCATCAGTCTCAGAGAAGGCAGCGGCACGATGAACATCAGCACAGCAGCTGATAATACAACTCTAATGTCTTATGTGGCTTCCTGCTGCTCACCTGATGTGAAACTGGTGGCTGTGGATCAAGTGGGCAACGCGGAAATCTGTAGTTACTCTGTTCGCGCAAATGTCACTGAAGCTGTAACAACCAGCAATGTAACAACCAGCAATGTAACAACCAGCAATGTAACAACCAGCAATGTAACAACCAGCAATGTAACAACCAGCCCTGTAACAACAGCTGTCACAGATTCATCTACAGGAGTTGATTTCTCCGCGTCTCTTTGCTTTGGTTTCTCAGTCCTGAGCTTCTTGCTACAGTCTCTGAGACTGTGATCCTAAATTTTACTAAACAGATAACTGGTGATGGAAATCCGGTAAATATTATGTTCATCCCGGTGGTAGGTTTTATATCTAATCCTAATCTATACATAATCAAATATTTAAACACTTTTTGAAGCTAAATTAAATGTAAGCACCGTAGTTGAACATTATAGGGAGTTTTTAGAGGAGTTTGCTATTTGCTTTTGTTGAAGGTTTAACTCTATGAACAAAGTTTTCTGACAAATGAGTATCTTTGAAATCAATTGTTGTTCTAATCTTTATGTATTCTTCATTTATTATCCTATAAAATCAAGTTATAACATGGGAGGTCTCTGTCCAGGTCACTGACGCAGCGAACAAACACCACAAATAGCAGTGTACATAAGTGTGCATCTGTTGTGGCCACAAACAAAAGATTTTTTAAGCTCTTGTCTGTTTAATTAAAATATAAATGTCTTCTTTGATGTCATAACCTTGAAGGTTTATGTTTGGTGCCGTTGTGAATAAGCTCTGAACATGTGCTAATTAAGAGCAACAATTGCTGTATCACTTACTATTCCCTAATCTTAGATGTTTGTGCTTTGATATGAAGTTTGCACTTTAGTATTTTCAGAAGTAAAATTTCTAGTTTATCAGACATGAAAAGTAAAAATTTAAACTAACCAGCAGCAGATTCAGAGCAGGGGATTTCCATAACTTATAACAGGCCTCAAAAGTAGACTAAATTTTAATCTTCAGATTTTTTTAGTCAAGTCTGTTTCACAAAGCGCTGTCTAAGTTTTATTATGAGCTCTAAATATTAAGTAGTTTATGTGGAAAACCTTTTAACTTTCAGGCTTTTACATTTCAAGTAAGAATAGTATGTTTTGATTCACAATATTACATGATACAATACAAAGATTTATAAATAAAAATAAAAAATATAGTGTAACTCATGAAAATCTGCTCTTTTCACTCCTGAATTGAACCATATAAAATGATATTCCTAAAGTTGCTTTTCACAACAAATGGGGGTGTCAAGTTTATCTGGGCTGCTGTTACTCTCTGGAGCCTCTTGGTGGCGCCACTGCATCTGATTTTGATTTTAAGCAAGTTTTTATGAGCAGTTTTCTAAAGTAATATGATGTGATTAGTTATTTATTAGGGGTTGTTATCCTCTCAATGTTATATTTCTATGTTGTTTATGTTACATACTGTACTTTATTATACCTTTTTAAGAGCCAGAACAAATGTTTTGCAGCGTGTTTGGCATTTAAAATGCACTAAAAGCTTCTGCCAATGACATTTAATTATTAAAATGTAGCTATCTTTCTATTTTGAGAAGAGCAACACCACATTTCATCCAAAAAATATTTCCAGTGCTTCACTTTTTCCACATTTTGTAACATTACAAGAGACAATTAATCTCTTTTCTATGGTAAGGGCTAGTTAAATTTAATAATTATAATAAAAAAGCTGTTATTAAAATAATTACACACGAAATTAAAATTAATAAACAAAGAATGCTTCTAATTTCTGTATATGACACCAACTTTATTGATAAATCCAATTAATACTGACTAATCTTTGTAACTTTGTTGCTCAGAATATAAAAGATTTTACTGCTTTGCAGCAAAGGGTTAACGTCACTAAGAGTCTTGTTTGAGGAAGTGTTGGGATAAAAAGTTCAAAGTACATTTCCTGTTGTCAGAGCAAAGAGTCACAGCATGAGAGAGAAATTAAACCAAATGAGTTCTTGATAAAGAGACCATTCAGGTGTTTGAGTGCAGGTGAAATGTCATAGCAGAAACCTGAGGTGTGTGCTTAAGGAAACAAACAGCTGAGAGATTTTATGAATTTACCAGAGAGAACAATAAAATCAGGAAAATCTTAGTCTGTGCACTGAAAATAAAATATTAGTTTGTGCTGTTATAGTCGTTAATACCAGGAAGGGAACGGCAATTAATATTTAACAAGAGCTACATATATCCTCTGCTGATATGTATAAATAATCTAATATTTATTTATGATTAATATGTTGCTGTAAAAATATAATACAGCACTGTGGGATTTAGAACAAACAAGATAGAGTGTTGAAAAAGTATTAACTCCCTGATAAATTTGTTCTTCTTGTCATCCTACATTTACTTAAACATTTCAAATAACACTCAAAGACAACCTGAGTAAATACAAAATACTGATAAAAAGCTTTCCAGACAAACCACTTCCTATTTGGAAAAGAATTATCCTTTTATTAAATTTTGAATTTACTCTGTTGACCATTTCCTGCGTAAAATGAGTTCAGTTTCTTCAGCTTCACCCAGGACTGATCGTTACCAGAACCATATTATAAGAAAAATCACTTAAATGGAGCCCACTTAACAGCATGAAGTAGATGAAAAGAATCAAAACTTAGTTTTCTTTAGAACTAAGAAAAACTAAGGCGAGACAAGAAGCAAAGTCATTATTATCCATAAATGTGGAAAACATTCCAGTGAATCACAGTGACAGCTCCGTCCACAAGTAGAGAAAACATAAAACACTGAAATCTTCTCAGGTCAGCCAACCCAAACTGCAGCAAACTGTGAAACATTTAAAGGTGCTTTAACTTGAAACTGAAAGTCCACCTGCTGCCTGGAAAATGCAATTAAAATAAACAACAAAACTGTTTTGATTTTAACTTAAAAAACAATGTTTAGACAACTTGTCTCCTGTTGTTAAATCAACTTCATGAACTTTAATTTCTAAGTTAATTTAACTAGAATTCTGAGTTTTAATGTAACAAAATAAATATCTCACCATATGGAAGAAAAAACTCACAAAACTACTCACAAAATCAAATAAATACTTATTTTACTTTAGAATAATTAAAATTCTTGTTTCAAATTGCATGAACAAAATGTTTGATTTTATAATGAATTTTATTCAATTTTGCTAAAAAAAAAATGTTTGTGTTAACAGGACATTATCTTCAAGCTTTGAAAACTGAGAACTACAATAAAATAAACATTTACTTTAATAACAAGAGTCAGATCAGTGTAACACACTTAGCGGGATAGAAAAACATCCCGCTAAGCATTCTGGGAAATAGTTCCCACTCCTGTCTTCTTCTTCTTTCAGTTTTTTAAGTGCTACCCTAAAAACTTTGTTTACTCTGGAGTTTTGACAAAATGAATAAAACCTAAACACAACTTACCACTGTAAGCTTATCTTTCACAAACTCAAACATTTGGGTTCAAACTCTAAAACTCACTAAATTTATTTGACTATTATCTCCTTTCTTTACAGGGTAGAAGACAGTAGACACAACTGAATCAGCTGAAATATTTTACAGTGCAAGAACGTGACATCCAGGGATCACAGAAAATCCTCTTAGACCTGACATGCCTCCGTTAAGGTCAGAGTTCATGTTTGAACAACAGAGAAGACGCAATCCTGACCTAAACCTCCTGAACCATTTCTCTCATCTGAGTGAGACAGTTCGGGTCGACTGGTGTCTGCACCCATCAGTAGTTGCTTAAATCTGTAAGTTGATTTCCCGCTAAGCAATAACAATCACTTGACGGTTGCTGGAGTTTCATGCTGCCTCACCTTCATGACAGGTACAAGGTGTGGCTTTGACTCAGATTAAGCCTGATGAATAGGAACACTCCTGACTGTTCCTGACTGTCCTGCATTTTGCAGCCGGTTAGTGCTGTTCTTCTTTGGGGAGCTGGGTTAACAAGGAGAAACTGTTCAGTTTATTCCACATCTTCACCTAAAATAAAATAATGCCTTCTTATATTTTAAATTTACTCTCAGGGAAAAACAAAAAAGTGATTAGAGAAAGTAAACTGTTTATTTACAATATCAGTATTTCTGTTTTTGGAAAGTTTAGTTGACATAACAGTCACTAAACTGTGTATAAATAAAACAAAGTAGGATAAAAATATCTCTGATCCTTCCTCTAAAACAGGTAGATGCAGACGGGACTGACGAAATTCTTTGTAATCTTCGGGTTTAAACCACAGCGGATAAGACATGCCCAGTCTGGAGTCACACAGTCTGAGTTAAAAGATTAAACGTTTTCTACAGAACAGAGTCTGCAGTTCTCTTCTCTGTCTACAGGGATGTTTGTTTATCTTGATCTGAACATTTCCTGCTTCCTCTGTCCTTTTTTCAGAGATTTTTTTTTTTGCCTGATCTCAAATCCTTGATATTCTAGAAAACATTTCGTCATGCAGTTTGGATTCTTGATTCCCTGGGAAATCTTGGACTCTTGCAACATTTGATGTCTCAGTGCCATATGATAATTTTATCGTTCTGTTATATTGGTGCGCATTTTATATGGTCTTTAAGATCATTACCAAAATCAAAACTCATTTAACTATGACTTCTTTCATTTACTATTTTAATCAGATTCATAGTTGCTCACTTCTGAAATTAGACAATGTTAATACATTGTCTAATGGCTCAGTCTAATACTCAGTTACTCAAAGTGATTATACTTTGTTTTAAATGACTTTATGTGTAGAAATAAGAAATGATTACACATATTTTTAGTTGTTTGCTGTCTGGAAACTGAACTTGCTTCCTTATTTTGCAAGCTGTAGTTTCTCCTTTGTGGTTTTGTGATCTTTTGACTGTTTCCCTGTTTGCATCACATTAAACTTACTGTGCCCATCATTGCAACATCTCACTATTGTCTTCCTTTTATGCCATAACCACATTTTATTTTAATGATTAGATACATAAAGAAAATGACTGAAACAATGTTTACATCAGCACAACGTAATTGAGTGCACTGAAGTCTTATTTTATTGTTAGTTCTAAATGTTTCTTTGTATTATTAATTTCAAATGTTGACTTCTAAAAGTCTAATTAGGGACTGGTTCTTGTTGTGTTGTTCTTTTGCTGCAGATAGAAAATAGACGACACCATAAAGATGTTGCAATGTATGCCTGACATTTTAAATGACATCTTAAGACATTTTCCAGGAAGTTAAAACTGGAACAGAAACTCCAAATGGACAAAAACTCAAATCATTTTTCACAATATTTAGCTGAAAATGTGTGTGTTTGATAAAAACTATATTCAAATCAGATCTAGTTAAAGCATTTCTACCAAGAGAAATGGGGCAAAGTTTCAGCAAACTATTGTGAGAAACTGGGAATGTTTGACACAAATTCAGTTCAAAAAGTAATTATTGTAACACTACAGACCAGGTTGATGTAAACATGAACCAGTTTATCTAATCCAGTTAGATTACATTAATGAAAATAAGAAATATTGGTATATATGAGCTACTGACTGATGAAAATAATCCAACAGCAAAAGTTTAGTTTGACTTGATATCAAACAATAAAAAAAAGTTTAGTTTTTCAATTGACTGAATCAAAATAAAAAATGTTAACTGTACACTTCATAGGTATTTTTTAAATGTTCACTAATTTATTTGTGAACATTTAAGTTTGAACTTTTTGTAAATTGAAACTTAAACATATGAAAGAGTTTTCTGGTATTTTCTTGTGAAACTTGCATGGAAATAAATCTGAAGGTTACAGTTTAACCAGCAGCTATGAATGTTTTTTATGGCCCTCCGGTCCTTGCTTGCATAAAAAGGTCACTCGTCGTCACAGTTATGTGCTGATCAAACAATGTGTCACCTCCTCTATCTGAGAGACTCCACCCTTCTGAAGAAAAACATAATAAATTTATAGACATGAACGCCTCAGAAACAGTACTGTACAGGACAAACCAGGTAAAAACTATTTGTTCCCTACTTCTCTTTACACGCTTATTGATTAAAAAACATATCTCACAATTTAAGAATAATGTTTGAACTTAAGCTAAAATAAAATGTTTTAATTCATTCTGCTGTTAAATAAAATCAAGCGATAGTGAAGAGAAACCCAGATGAGAAAGATACTTTAAGGGCAGCACTGCGTTTTGTATTTCGCCCTCAACGTCTTTTTTGCTCTTGAAAAATTTTAAAATCTGCAATCCTAACAAAAAACATCCTTTTTTTTTACTCATTTAAATACATTTAAGAAATTGTTAATGTTCATAATGTTAAGACTAATTCATCAAAAGTTACAATTCTACGAGATTTTGATAAATGATAATGTTACCTGTTTTATGTCAGTTTTGTGCTGAAATTTACTGTATTTTCAGATGTAGAAAAAAATAAAGAGAGAAAGAAAGAAAGATACAACAAAGTTCTTCCAGTCTCCTGTATATTTGTTAATTTTCAACTACTTGCATCTTTAAAATCACTTCAAACAAACACGTTTTCATTTTGATGGGAATATGAGTAAGTAAATAGAAAAAGCGTTGCTGAATATTGTTTGAAAAGTCTGACCACAACGATCTGAAGAATATAATATTTCTGCTAAAAACAGTCTTTGAATCTTAATCACAGTTCAGAATTTTAAAACAAGAGTATAAAGCACCAAAACCAGCTCAAATATTACATATTTGATATAAATTGTGTTAGGTTTCCTTTGCAGGTTTACTTGTTGTCACCTCATATAAAAATAATAAACATTTTGCTTTTGGAGAAGATGTTAAACTTCAGACTTTCTGTTTTCTTGCAGATTTTGCTGTGATGTCTGGCTTGGCTGTGCTGTGTTTGCTGCTTCTGCAGACTGGAGCTCATGGTTTTGGTATATTTAATGGAAAGTCTCTGAGCCACCAAGCCATCACAGAGAGAGCCGTCCTAAATGTCACAGTGCAGGTGTGCCGCAGCCTGGCTCTGTCTGAGGGCAGGGATTTCACTTTTCCTGTAAGAACCAAACAAATTTGATCCCATTTGCAACCCAATCAGGTTCTGTTTTCATAAAACACAGCGTGTATGTCTATGCAGCGTCAGCCTTTTACTGCTTCATCTGTTGCTGCTGCCTGCGGAGCATCAAAGTCCTTAAAAAGTTTCATCAAAACCATTCAGCGGATTCAGAGGAAGAACTGGCAAACGGACATTAAATATGCCCTGAGTGCTCGTCGTCACTGTGACAACGAGGAGCTGGATGAAGGGAAGAAGCTCGTCACAGATGGTTTATCGGTCATCAAGGCCTCCAATAAGCAGCAGAACTTTGTTTCAGCAACATCGAGTCTCGGAAGGATTTTCCACACTTTACAGGTATTTCTGAATGGTTTCCAACTAAAATTCACAGCAACTAATTCTGCTGGTTTGAACAAAGTTTTTACTTTTAAACTTGTCCGTCTGCTGTTGTACAAATTACCTTTTACTTCGAATAATTACAAATATTCACAGGTTTTATGCTATATTTGGTTCTGCTGCCCACTTGTGGAAGAAAGCGTCACAAAATGATAATTTTAAAGTACTTATCATAAGGGGTTTCACATTATTATTATTAGTAAAGCTGCAATTTTGTCTTTTGTTTCTTTGAAAATCTGCCTGCATCCCCCCTAAGAATCACAGCAATTAATTCTGTCGCTTTTGGACATTTTTACTTCTAAAATTGTCCGTGTATTAAGGCAGAAAGCAAGCAAATTACACTGACAGTCATTTAAAATATACGCAGGTTTTATGCTACATTTGGTTCTGCTGCCCTCTTGTGGAAGAAAGCGTCACAAAATGACAATTTCAAAGTGCTTTTAATAAGTGGTTTGTGAATCGATTCTGTATTTCTGAATTTAATTCAACATCAAAGATGAAAGCTGTAATTTTGTCTCTTGTTTCTTTGAAAATTAAGGATTTCTACAGTCACAGTAACTGGGTGGAAATAGGCCACAAATTCCCAAATACCAATTTGATCAAAGCGAACGCCCGTGTTGGGAACATAGCAGGTAAAGACATGATGATACTGGCTTCAAGGTGTGTTTTGCATTAATTCCTGCTCATATTTATACGTTATTTCTGCTCCGATCTGAATCTGCAGCTAAAACCAGAGCAACCTGTCACAGCTGTGTTGGAGATGACTGCAGAAACAACATTCGGAGCGACATTCTGAAAAACAACATACTTACTTCAGGATATTTCAGTGTGAATCCGTTTTCCAAGCCCTCAGGTAAAAATATTTTCATGGATTTTTTTAAACTGACACTTTTTGTCATTTCTCTGACTTTACACTGTGATGGTGCTGCATATATTTGGTCTGATCAGAAATTTCTTCATTTATTAAACTTGGAAGATGAAGAAAAATATTTGGTTGCCATAATTACTTGGTGCCTTTTAAAAAAAAACTCTCATTTAACCAAATAATCATTACTATATTTGATTAATCTGATAATACTACCAGCTGCATTATTGCTCCAAAAATAACATATGACCATTTCGTAATTTTTAGGTGAACTATGTGTGATTTTTCTTTATTACGTAATTAGCATTTATTAGCTAATGTAAAGCTGATGGATTTAACTTGGTTGAAGACAAGAACCACTAACTTCTGCACAATATTCTCCAAAATAAATATTATCATAAAAAAGCAGGCTTAGTTTTCTCATAGCAACAGGATCTAACATTGCATGAAAACTCAAATACTACATATAACATTGAAAGAGCATTCCTCAAAACTTTGAGAATATTTTTAGGAGCTTTTGCTGCCTGATGTCTCATTGGACTTTCTTTGGCCCCATGTTTGGGCTTTTTTTGGGTACCTGTACATTTCTAAAACCAGTAATTATACAAGTTCAAACTGGTTAAATCATTTGTGCTCTTTCTATGATGACAAACAGGAAAATGCAGCCACGGCGGTGTACCGGATAGTACAAGTTTAATGGAACCAAAAGGTGGAATCAACAAAGATACGCTGGACTCCAGCCATGGACACCTTCACTCTCAAGCAGCCAATATGGCGGTAGCAGCAACCAGTGAGCTGCTGGAGGACGTCCGCAGTGCAGCTGGGGACAAAGCATTCCTTGAGTAATACATTCTGTATTTCTTGCTGAAATTATGCCATTGTAAAATTTATGAAACTGATTTCTGTCTTTCTTTTTTGCCAATTCTTAGGATGATGGGGATGTTCAAAGGGAAACCGTTGTGTTTTGTGGTCGACACAACAGGAAGCATGGGGGATGACATCGCTGCAGTGAAAGAGGTCACAGCCTCGATAATAGACAGAAAACTGGGAACAACGGATGAGCCGTCGATTTATATTCTGGTTCCTTTCAGTGATCCAGGTACAATCTTAACCAGTGTTTCTCAAACCGTTTCAGGCTGAGGACCAATTAACTTGAAATTGCCCAACAATGTACTAATAGTCTCTTAACCCTCTCAGGCTCAAATTAAGTTGTAGTTGCAGGAAAAATCTGATATTTGGAGAAAATGATCATATGGGGTAGTACTATACAATTCAGACTTTTTTTGAGAGACATTTAAACAGCATTTCAATAGCATTTAGCTGTTGCAAATCTGCAACCTCTGCCTGGAGAGGGTTAACACACATAGCTGTTTTCTTTGCTGTTTGGTAAATGTGACTAGGCTCGACAAAGCAGTGAACACGTCTATTCAGGTTATTTTGAGTTATTTACAGATTCTGAAAGTTCAGATTTCCAATTTTGTCAAACACATGGAAATCAAAAAAGAAGTTGTTCTTTACTGCCAAGAATTGTGTGCTAGAAACAAAAATTCTCTTCTGCACCATTAAATTTAAAATTAACCAATAATTTCTATCAATAGTATTTATTCTATTGAATTATTTTTATTTAAATTAAAATAACAATAGCTGTGAGCAGAGCACTATAAGCAAGCAAAGTCCTAAAAAACAAAGAAAGTTCTCACCAATTGAGACTGACGGTATAAACACGTTCAAAAGAATCAAAACTTTCTGCAGGTGTAACTTGGCTTCCTGTGATCATAGAAGTATTCCTGGCTGGTTTTCTTTTCACCGGTATCTTCAGTTTTTTTTGTGGATGACCCGACATTGAGCCATTTATCCAGCGTTAATTTTAAACACAATCCTTTGGTTAGCTAGCTGGTGTTTCATATCACTGCGTCACGCCAAATAAACGGTCGTTTACATGCAGTACCTTGCAGAAAGACTGATCTGCACCCTCTGTCATTTGGTTTAAGCTTTAAGAGTTAAGAGGGATAACAGAAAATGTGTTTGTATTTCATCAAATGTGCAGAGTATGGGCCACTGATACGGACAACAGACCCAGACATTTTTAAGGCCCACATCAACTCACTGAAAGCAGATGGAGGTGGAGACATTCCAGAACTGAGTCTTTCTGGACTTCAGGTGCTTTGTTTGATGCTGCAAAATTGATAATATATGAAAAGCAAATACTAAAGCATTCCTTTGATTCTTCATACAGCTAGCTCTGACTGGCGCGCCTCCCAATTCTGAGATCTTTATTTTTACCGATGCTCCGGCCAAAGACACATACCTGAGAAACCCGGTGATTGCACTCATTGAGCAGACCAAATCTGTGGTGAGTAATTCTGCAGAAGCAACGTAAATTCTGTTGATCCAGTCAAAAATAATCAATGTGAAAGATATAAAAAGAAGATGGCATTGGCCCAATTGTTATCACTGTTACCAAACAGATTCAATATTCTCAAAAACTTCTTTGTGACACTTCAGTAAAGGGCAATTTCACCCAATTTTTCACTACCTTCAGCATCTTTTATCTACTCTACTTAAAAAAAAAACTACAACACCTGGACTAGATCATTCTACTATAATAGCAGAATATTTAAAACCAAGTTTGGGATTTGTGAAACTTTTATTTGTTTTGTGAAACTTCAGTAAAGGGCAATTTGGCCAAATTTTTCACTACCTTCAGCATCTTTAATGAGAGAAAGCAAAAAGCTAAAACTGGATGTAACAGCAAAATAATGGACATTTCAGAGAAGGAGGAGTTCAGTACTTATCTGGTCCAGATGCAAAAAGAGGACTGAAATCGACCTTTATTGAAGTTTCACAATTCAAATAAAAGTTTCACATATCACAAACTGGGTTTTAAATATTCTGCTATTAGTTGAGAATAATCTAGTCCAGGTTTGAAGAGTCTAGTTGTTGTAGTTTTTTTAGCTAGAGTATATAAAAAATGCCAAATGTAGCAAAAAAGTTGGCGGCCATTTCCCAAATCTGAAACCAACTTCAGCTTCGTTACATTTTGGTTTGTAAAAAGTCTCAATATTTCCAGGTTTATTGGTTCCCTCATTTTGTTTCAGGTGAACTTCATGATAACTAATGTTCTTGGGATCCGTCGACAAACACCAGCAGAGAGCAACCAGCAACAAAACTATCGATTTGCTGAATCAGACGGCCAGCTGTACAAAGACCTGGCCCAGACCTCAGGAGGTCAGGCGGTCGAAGTCTCCAAAAGTAATCTGCTGGAGGCCATCAACATCCTAACTGAATCCACCAGCTCCTCTCTGGTGTGAAAACGAATTAAGTTGAACTTGTTTTATTTTCAAGTTTAAAGATTTCACCTGCTCAATTATCTTCATTTTTTCAGGTGACCCTTCTGCAAGCTTCCAGGAACCCTGAAAAAACTGAAAAGTTTACCTTTTCAGTTGATGAGTCAGTGAGAAATTTGACAATTTACATCACTGGAAGTAATGTTGAGTTTACGTTCATCGATCCCTCAGGTCAGCGTCAAAACATTTCATAAGTTGGGCCAACTTCAATTGCTTTTTTTAACCAGTTCCTATAATTTCTTTGTTTAGGTGAGGTTCAAAATAATGTTACTGCAGGATCTTCAATCATTTCATCCCAGACGGTTGGAAACCTCCACACTGTGAAGTTGCTGACGCTAGCAGGAGTTTGGGAAATAGGAATAGTGTCAAAAAACTCCTACAGTCTGAAAGTTGTAGGTAAGACTGATTTTAACTGTTAAATGTTACAGAATTATCGAAACAGTGGTTAAATAAAAAGGTTAGATAACTTAATTCATTGTATTTTTCTGCGTTTACAGGAGAGAGCTCCATTGACTTCCTGTTTGACTTCATTGTGGAGTCTGACGGTCCGTTTGGAGGATTTGATGTAATTGACAATCGACCCACAGCTGGTAATGAAAACACAGTTTGGATGTATTGAAAATTAACCGGCTTTGGATCAAAAATCGTTTCTTTTCTTCGAAGGAGAAAATACCAGTCTGCTGGTGACTCTGTTTGGAAGCGACGCTGCCACGGTGACAGAGGTCACGCTGGTTGAATCGTCGGGTTCTGGTCAGGTTCACGGCACCGTGGAGGCCCAGGGAGGAGGAGAATACATCGTCCACTTCGACAGGATCCCATCGGTTGAGTTTGTTGTGCTTGTGAAGGGCCAGAACAACGACGGCGTCTCCAGAGCTTCTTCTGGGATCTTCCAGAGACAGTCGGCCACCAGCCTGAGAGCCTCTGTTCTCACCGTCACTGTTGTAAGTGATGCAAGTAAAAAGGAAAAGCTTTAAATATTTAAAATAAATCAGTATCTCTATTCTTGTGTCTTAACTGCGCTCTTTGTATTATTTTTTAAGGATGATTTAGACATCGTGTTGGAGCCAGGAACACTAGAATCAGTTCTTTTCTCTGTGACGACAACCGGCGAAGGAGGACTCTTCACCATTCAAGCCACCAATGACCAAGACCTTCCGCTGTTTTACCCAACTAATTTACTACTGGGTGCTGGAGGTAGTGCTAACGGGACAGTGAACGTCACAGCTCCTGCCGACATGCCGTCCGGTACCGTCATCACTCTGACCGTTGAGGCCGTGGCTCCTGGAGGCGCAGACACCAACTATGCTGTGCTGCATCTCACCGTCCTGCCAAAAGTAACGTGTCTTTTGTTTTTCATACATTTTAAGACAGTATTGTATGATGGAGAATTAGGGAAATCCTAATAAAAAATGAATAAAAATTACGACAATAAAGTGATAAAATTATGAGAAGAAACCCGTACAAGAAAAACGTCATAATGTTTTGAGAATAAGGTCGTACTATTACTAGAACAGAGTCATAATATGAGAATAAAGTTGTAATATTATTAATATTACATCATCCAAACTCTGATTATTATTTTCTTAAAATCCTGATTGTTTCTGCTATATTTTTTATATTCATTTAAATATTCTTATTGTTGTTTATTTTCGCTGCCTTCTAGGGTTGCTACTCTGTGCATTTTATTTTGGTTTCTTGCACAATGATAATAAGTCTCTTATTCTCGTAATCTTTCATTCATTTTTTTTTATTTCCCTAGCCTGGCCCTAATACTCTGCCACATTATTGAGGGTAAATATTGATAGTTTTGCTGTCACTCTTTTACAGGTGACTGATTTCACTCCACCAGTGTGTAAACAACTCAGCCCGCAGAACAGATGCTCTAAAAACTGCAACCAGTTCATGTGGGAGGTCTCCGTCCAGGTGAGCGATGGCGTCAACGGGACGGGTGTGGACAGCGTCAGTCTCAGAGAAGGCAGCGGCACGATGAACATCAGCACAGCAGCTGATAATACAACGATAGTGACTTATGTGGCTTCCTGCTGCTCCTCTAAAATGCAGCTGGTGGTTGTGGATCAAGTGGGCAACGTGGAAATCTGTAGTTACTCTGCTGCATCTTGGTCCTCAAGAGTGGATTACTCTGTTTTACTTTTCTTTGTCTTCACATTCCTGAAACTTTCCTTGTTTTAATTTAATTTTTGATTTCTAAACCAATTTCTCTTACACAAAACAACAACTATGTCATGAAGGTGGCACCGATATGGAAATACTCCAAGGTGTTCGTCTGGACTTAAAGTTGAGTGTTTTTTGTTTTTTTGTTGTTGTTTGTTTAGAAATTCTTACGTACAAAACAATTCAACTGTACATCCAATTAGAAGACCTTCTGTAAAAATAGAATAAACTTTATGTGTAAGAAACTGAAACCTGACCTTCCTGCACACACTTTAAAAAGTCAGGGTTTCCCCCAGTATATTATAAGGCTGGCGGGCCACCAGGCTTTACTTGTCCCCCACCAGACTTTGTATTGATTATTTATTTAAGTCTTTTTAAAATGTTTGCAACTTTATAGTTGGTCAGGTCCAATCTTTCAATAGCACATAATTATCGAGTGATATTTTCAAATTCTCTGTCAACTTTAAACATGTTTAACTCAAAAACACGGCAGGCCGCTGGATGAATGGCAGCTCTATCGCCCAACCCCCGGGCTTAGCAAGTTTTCTGGAGGAAACCTTGAAAAGGTGTTCACAGTAATAAACTTTACATTAAGAATATCTCAGGATATTTTAGCTCAAAGTATTTTCATGACAGTCTAGGCCAGAATGTCAAACAGGATGAGATTTCTTACATGGGGAAGGTTTTTTTAAGCTTTATATCATTTTGTAGTTTTATTCCCTCATCAAAAACAAAGCTGCTCTGATTCTTTCATGCATGTTTGAGGAATCCTTGAACCTCCTGTGGCAGTCAATAGGGAGCTTTAAATCCAGCTCACACAATACGCTGCCTATTTTCCATACGTCTACCTCACAAAGCACCCCTCTCCTGCAATTTCCCACTCTGCTCCTCCAGACTAGTGGCAGCAACGATTAGCCAACACCTCACTGAACTCTGAATGTGCTTAGTCCATCACAGCATCTACTTCTCAGAGCAACACTGCTAAGAACAGTTGTAAACAGCATCATGGCGAAGCACTGCTGTGACGACATGCTGAAGGAAGAGTGTCAGAAAGATTAGGAACTTCTTAAAGAGACAGACGCCAATTTCAAGGCACCTGATACAAAGTAAAAAATCTTTAAAGTTATACTAACAATCAAAGAAACATAAAATAAAATCATTCTGTGGTCGAGGCATCATCTTTTACTGCATGTTTGTACTTCATAATGCTAAAGTAAACAGTGCGTACATCTACATACTCATGACAAATATAATATTACATCAATATTATAACATGGTTTTAAATTGCAAATTGTTGATAACTATTGGGTCAGTAAGTAATATATTTAAATAAATTGAAATAAGAGGTAGGATTAAATACGTGTTCACTTCTTCCTACTTCTTTTCAAACAGAATAGTAAACAAATTATTGATTCTTGGTTAAGTTTGCACATGTTTTCTCTGTCCTACTGATTGTTTTTAAAAACCTGTTTGAAATAAATTAACCAAACTTAAACTTAAAAATGTTAAGTTTAAGTTTCTCTAAAATACTGTCAATAAATCTTTACCTGACATTTTTTGGAGGTTTTGAGCTGATGAATGTCAATCATTTAATCCTAGAAAATTGGTCAAAACTGTTTACATAAAAAAGGAAAAAAGAAAAAAAAAGTTAATTATCTCATCCATGCTAGAAAATATTTGATCCTGACTCAAACACAATCACACTGTGTTCATGTTGTACAGTGTGTTTTGGTTTCGGTTTTCATTTGTGTTTCAATCATTTTCTTGTTGCCTTTTCTCTGTTATTATCTTATTACTCACTTTCCCTCATCCTGCCACTTGGCTCCCTTACACAGCTGTTCCCAGTCACCTGATCTCCTCACCTGTATCTAATGTTTTTATCCACTCATCCCTCCATATTTAAACCCACTGCTGTTTGTTGTTCTTTGCTGGTTTCTCCTCCTATCATGTCTGTTAAATTACTCGACTCGCTGCCTGTGGTCCGTCACGTTTTGTTCCTACAACTTCCCTTGTAAATTTCCCCTTTTTGTTTGTTATTAAATATGTCCAGTGAAGCTCTGTCTGTCTGTCTGTCTGTCGGTCTGTCTATCTTTGCACTTGGGTTTTTGTTTTTTTTCACAACCTGCAAACCATGACGACAGCCGATGGAAACAAAAAACTCTCACCAACCGGTTGGTCCATGTTTACGATCAGATGCATTTCTACATGATCAGATAAGTTGAGGCAGAAAATATCTGATAGTTTCGACGCGCCAAGCAGGAGAAATGTGATCTTGTCTTTAATATCATGTATGAAAGGAACACTGAATTTCTGTGATCTTGTTTTCCAATTCAGAAAAAAAAAAACAGTATAATAAGATAATCAGTTAATATTTTTATTAAAGCTGAAAAAACTATAGATTTAGTTCTGGAGAAGTCGGATGTGGAGGTGAACGGTTCAGTCGTTTCAAGTTTTTCTTGCCTCATGACGAATAGATTCATCTTTTTACAAGATGATAAAATTTAATCTTTAGCTTACCAAAGAGTTTTAACTCCTGTCATATAATGTGGATAAAACACCAGGTGGACTGAACATCTGCATCATATTGCAAGTGCAACTCAAATATCGCTGCAATGATCCTGCTTATTCTCATGCTACACTCCCATTTTTTGGTTTTAATTTAATTAATTCAAATTGAATGTTTTTAATTTAATGTTTTTTATTAAACCTTTTTAAAACCACATTTCTAAACCTCAGATTTCCTTATTTACAGCAGCAGCAGTGGGGACTATTCTTTTAGTTATTGGTTAAGCTTCCATTAACTTATTTTTCCGACATCTGAATTGTGTAACAAAGTGAACTTTGGTCTCTAAAGAAACCAAAAGTGAACATGCAGGAATCCTGCTCAGTGGCTTTTGCATCCTGTAACTGAAGGAAGTGTTTATTAAACTTTAGGCCTGGCACCTGCCTGCCTGCAAAGAGAAAGTATTTGAAATCTACCCTACTATCAACTATCTATGGAAATACGAGAAGAATGCAGATAATCAAGCTGTGGTTTGAATAATGTTTAAAAACGAAAGTAAAGAACGCTGTTACAATTTTTCCCCCTCCTCCTTAGCAGAGCATAAATCAAAAACCTTTATCTGACTAAGTTTTATTCACTATAGCAGCAAATTTTATGTCAACACTTCATTTCCATGTTGGTATAAAATAGTAATCCCAAGGTGCAGACATGACGTTTGCATAATGGTGTGATTAGAAATAACAAGCAGGACAAGTCCAGCGTGACTCCACCCTGAAGCTAACCCTTATAAGGTCGGTGTTAACAAAATCAACACAAAGTTTGCTGAACAGCATCAAGGTGAGCAGGTGTTTCCTTTAACGCCTGTGAAAAGGATCCGACATGAAGGCGACTCTTATCATGGAAAGCTAGAATTGGGATGAATTTCAGATTTTCCAAGATTAGTATTTGGTTTGGTAAAGCTTTTAATCATCACATCCAATAAATACTTTAACAGTTTCAAAATGTCCTTTTCAGAGTGATTTGAACTGTTTCGTTTAGGTTTTTAAAGCTGAACCTGATGGTACCAACGGAACTGAATCAAAAGTGTTCATAATCCCGGTAAGTATATGGGAGACAAAGTTTATGCTTATAGGTCTTAAATTTGGAGCAGGAGACTCTTTGTTAGGTTTTTCTCTTCATGATATGCATTTAGTCTTCAAGGTTCTTCAGTTATTAAGATCAAAACCAATTTTATTTCATCTGAGAGTGACAGTTTAGGTTACATTTAAATTAAATTTGTGGACACAGTTTGGTGTTTTAACAGGACAAACTTATGCTTTTTTTTTAACAGCTTCAACTTCAGTGAAAATTAAACTCAAGTCTCTGAATGAGAAACTATTCCTGGTTTGCATCCTTTGCATGTATTCAGCAGAAATGTTGAAGGATTTCCACAGCCACTGGGTGGAGCTTTGAAACTCCCAAACTCTAATCTGATTAAAGGGTGTAAAGTTTGACACAAATTTATCCTAAAAATGTACGTAATGACAAAACATTTCAACTTGCTTAGGCGCATTTAACTAAATGACATTGAAGATATATTGATATGAGCCAGAATAAATTGAAAAAGATGCAAAAAAATTGTATTAAAAGTTTCTGAATTTGTAGTTTCACTGAACTATTGTTGAGCTTTTAAACAGATGCATTAAAACTGACTAGAATAATATTTGTAGTGTCAAAAGTGACTGAAGATCTAAATTATAGATATTTGTTTCCTTTCAGAAGATTGGAGCTATGAGCCGCTCAGTGTTTGCTGTGCTTTGTTTCCTCTTCCTGCACATCGCAGCTCAGGCATTTGAAATATTGCCTGGAGGCTCTTTAAATCACCAGAAAATTACAGAGCAAGCGATTCTCAATGCAACTGTGCAGGCATGCCGCTCTCTAGCCCTGACTGAAGGAACAAACTTTAACTACCCAGTAGGAATACACTCCTGTTACATTATTCTTTCCAGAAACTGATCTCTTTTAGTCCTGGTAACATTGTGTGGATGTGCGTTTTCAGGCTCAGCCTTTCACTGCAGAAGGCGTAGCTGCTGCCTGCGGCGCCTCGCAGTCGTCAAAGGCTTTCCGTCAAGCCATCACATCCATCAAGCTGAGGAATATCAGAGTGGACGTCCGCTACGCCTTCAAACCGAGCTTCCACTTTGACGGGGAGGAGTTTGTTCAGGGAAGGAGGATCATCACTGAGGGAATGGTTGCTGTCAAAGCCGACAACAGGATGGGGAATTATGAGACCGCAAGGGAGAAACTGGGGGAGATCATGCATCCTTTGCAAGTATTCAACATAATTTGTACTTTTTTAAAAGATTGAAATCTTTGTGGACTGACTGGTAATTCTTCTTCTCATATCAACGTTGAAGGATTTCTACAGTCACAGCAATTGGGTGGAGCTGGGAAACACATTCCCGAACTCTAATCTGATTAAAGCAGAAACCAGCATTGGCAACATGGCAGGTAAAGAGATGGCATGAGCTGATGACACTGCAGAATGCCGTTTGGATGAAATGGAGTAAAACCATATCATCTGATGTGGTTTTACTCCATATCAGACGGAAGCAGAGCTGTGTGTCGCAGCTGTGTTGATGATGATTGCACCAACAACATCCTGGAGGACATCATCGCTGGACAGATCCTGACCTCTGGCTACTTTGGGCTCGTACCTTTTGTCTCCACTAAACCACCTGGTAAATTCACATGCATTTCTCTTACAATAACCTTTGGGAAATGTATTTTTCGTTTTGAATACAATGCTTCATAATCATCATAATGTTTCAAATGCGAATCTAAACAGGTGGATTTTTAGTCTAGATTTAAAGGCACTCAGTGTTTTGGCTGTTTTAAGTCTTTGGCTTCTATTTTCTGACATGATGCTTAAATCACCCGTTTTATTAGTGATATACATTAAAAGATACAATCTCCAGTAGATTTTAAAATCTCTTAATTTTACCGACATGTTTCTTCTGACATAAAGTTGTTTTTAGCTACAGATTAGAGGGCAGGAGACCTTCTGACATTGACTCAAGATAGTCAGAATACCAGTGGAAACATGCAAAAACAAATATGGGTTTGGTTTCTGTAATGCTAAAAAGTATCTTTACACTGATGCAAATGTTCAAATTATTTATTTATTTATTTTATTTTTATTTTTTTGCGATGCCTGTAAAACAAACCCAACTGTAAAAGTACTCAAACTTTTGTTTAATCAAAGGAAAGTGCAGTCATGGAGGATCAGCCGATCAAACCAGTAAAATCAAGCCAACCGGTGGGATTAACAAGGATTCCTTCCAATCCAGCCACGGACATCTCCACACGCCAGCCGCTAATCTGGCCGTAGCTGCAACCAGCCAGCTTCTGGAGGACCTCCGACTGGCAGCCGGAGACCTCCCCTTCCTGCAGTACGTTTGGTTAAATTATGCAGAAATGAGTTTTTATTTATTTTTGCTTCATTTTGTTCCATCTCTTTTGAAAATTTTAGGATGGTGGGGATCTCTAGAGGATCCAGCAAAGCTCTTTGTTTTGTCACTGACACCTCAAAGAGCATGAGCGACGACATTGCCGTGGTGAAGACCGTCACATCCACCATCATCAACATCCAGGTGGGAACAGAGAACGAACCGTCCGTTTACATCCTCGTCCCGTTCAGCGATCCAGGTACGGCTTTAGCTTCTCCACATTTAAACACATTTTCTGTCTGAGGAGGAAGAAAAGTACAAATTCATTTGTTTTGTTTGCCAAGGATTTGGGCCAGTAATTCGTACAACGGATGCAACACTTTTCAAGGATATTGTCAACCATCTAACAACTAATGGTGGAGGAGATGATGAGGAAATGAGTCTTTCAGGGCTGCAGGTAATGCTCTCTCTCTTCAACTGTCTTTAAAACCTCAGTTTTTACTGAAGCTGATCTTTACTATATGCATGCATCATCTTACAGCTGGCGTTAACTAGTGCGCCGTTCAACTCTGAGATATTTCTCTTCACGGATGCTCCTGCTAAAGACAAAGATTTGAAGAACACGGTGATTGCTCTCATAGAGCGGACCCAAACAGTGGTAAGTGTTTGCATGCTAATTACAGCTCATACTTTTATAGAGCCTTGCATAGAGGATATATCTCAAACTTTTTTACATTTTGTCACAGAAACTTAAAGTTTTACTGGAATGTTGTGTTTGTATCCACCCCCTTTACTCTGATGCATCAAAATGAAATCAAAATCAGGCGATTTTGTGCAAACCTTTGATGTTTTTCAGAGAACTGAAAGTGTCTTAATGACAAAGAGACACACTGAACAGGTCAATAGTTAAAGATGTTAAAGCAGATTTGTTTAAAAACAAAACAAACAAACAAATCAAATAACTTTTTGGAAAGAGTGTCAAGAAGAAATTTTAGTTTGTTGCAAGCCATACAGTAAACATGTGGAATACGGTATTCTGGTCAAAACTGAAATATTTTCGCCAATATCTAAAACCTGATTGGAGGAAAACTAACATACATCCTCATGGTCATGCATGGTGGTGGCACCATCATGCTGTGGGAGAGGCTCAGTTCAATCCTCAGAGGTGCAACATGAACATACATGCAGCTGTAACTGCAGTGAAAAGTGGTTCTTCATGGGTTTTTGAATTACAGACTTTTCCGGTTACAATTTTTTAAAAACCTGTTTTTGTTTCTTTCCAGTTACTTTGTTTTGGTTTGTCACATAAATACGCTGAGTTTAGTAGCTCAAAAAATGCACACAAAAAAAAAAAGATAAAATAGTCAAAGGTACATGAAGACGATGCTAGATGATCCACTACATGTGCAGATATGTTTTTCATCTCTTGTGTGGAGTAATTTATTTTCTCCCCTACGGTAAACTTAGTTTAATTTAAATGGTTGTTTTCTTTTTCAGGTCAACTTTTTGATTACAGACTCGGTCGTTACTAATCGCCGCAGGAGAAGAAACGGCAGCCAATTGCAGACGAGAGCAATCTCAGAGTCTGACGCTCAGCTGTACAGAGACCTGGCGCAGGCGTCGGGCGGTCAGGCCATCGAGGTGACGAAGGCCGCACTTCCTGTTGCCGCAGCAACCATAGTCCAGTCTGTCAGCTCCTCAATGGTAATGTCAGCCCAGATCTAAATGTGTTTTTGTAAAAGCCTCCCGGTGTAACGTCTTACTGCGATCCGTTAGGTGACCCTTCTGCAGGCGTCCAGGAACCCGGGACAAACCGACAGTTTCTCCTTTATTGTTGATGAAACTGTTATAAACCCAACAGTTTACATCACCGGCAGTTCCCTCACTTTCACACTCACAAGCCCGACAGGTAATACCACCACCTGCTAAATTTGAGCCAACACAACATTTTGTTTCGGTTTTTAAAATATACAGTTTGCAAAAAATCTTTACAGCTTTTTTGTGAAAGCAAAGTCACTTAGTACCGAAAGGCAAATTTATTAATTTCAAAATGCAATAATTAAATGTTGTGTTGCAACATTGACTTACAGTGTGCCGATTACCTTTTTTCCCAGGTGTAACTCAGCAAAGCACCGACTCTACAGGCTCATTGATCACTTCTTCAGAGACTGTGAGAAACTTCAAAACGGTGCGATTACAAAAGCAAGTTGGACAATGGGCAATAAGAATGGTGTCAAACAAACCCTACAGCCTGAGAGTCGTTGGTGAGATTCCCACCACTTCAGTACAAAAACTTAGCATCTGCTCTTATTAGGGGCAATTACAATGAAAGTAACTTATTTATAATAGCCCTTTTTTCCTAATAAATAAACTTCTGTACTTAGGTACAACAGAAGAGAACCCAAATGTTAGTTTTGTTCTCAGTTTTGTAACACACACTATTTTGTGTCTGTCTTAAGTATTTTTCTTTTCTGCAATGAATATCCACAATTCTGATACTGTAACAAATGTAATGTGTGGAACCTCCATTTTCATAAATGCACCAGGGGTTTATTGGTCAATATATGCCATTTTACATGCACAGAAATGTAAAGAAAGAATTGGAAATGAGAGTCTTGGTCTGAAATTTGCACTGTTACACCTGACAATCACAGTCTAACTTTAACTTTGCAGTAAATTTACAAAAAAGGTGATAATAAGGCAAAACTATCATTGAGTTTTTTTCTTTTTCTAATAAAATTAGTTATTGCTACAGCAGTTTAAAAATTTATTCAACTCAGTTTATGTATAAGTTTATGTTTATACAATGACACCTGTGATTGTATATTCTCTTGACATTTTTAAAACATTTGCTATTTCTTTCACTGCTTACAATTTTTCTTTTGTTCCTTCACTTAAATTGTTCTGCGACTTTAACATTAATCTGTTTCAGCAGAAGAAATTGACCAGACAGAGAAACACTTTTAATCACACTTATTGCATAACCTCAGTCTTCATAGCAACATAAGCAATAAACCAAACTGTCATGTTTAACTTTACTCATCTATTAGTTGTGCTAAATTATTCGAAATCAATAAAATGCTTGTTATATTTTTGTATTTGCAGGTGAGAGCTCTGTTGACTTCCTGTTTGACTTTGTCGAGCCGTCTCAGGGTCCTTTCGGTGGATTCGATGCTCTCGACACGCGTCCCAGAGCAGGTAAACACCTGCTAATCTAAACTTTAACCGTGACTAGGTCAGCAGTAATCACTCTGTTTCGTTCTTTAAAGGCTTCAGTGGCAGTTTGTTGGTGACTATATCAGGAAGTGACTCTGCTACTGTGACAGAAGTTGCTCTGGTGGAATCGACGAAGGGGTCGGAGGAGACGTTGGGAGTTGTGTCGCAGGGCAGCGGGAACTTTTTAGTCCAGGTTGATGTGATGCCGACGGTGGAGTTTGTAGTGAGAGTAAAGGGGAGAGTTCAGGGTTCTGCTACTGACTTTCAGAGACAGTCGCCCACCAACTTCAGAGCTTCTAATCTGACTCTTTCAGTGAGTAAAAGTGTGGCATAAAACTCAAGACCAAAAACATGATAAATAATGAAAAGTTAACATTTAAACTCTTTTATTCAGGCCGAGTCAGACAGCATCTTGATTGCAGGAACCATGACCTCTGTGCCCTTCACTGTGGCTTCAAGTAGATCCAATGAAAACATAACCATCCGAGCCACCAACTCGAGAAGTCTTGACTCGACGTTTCCGACCGTCTTATCGGTGGAAAGTGGGAACAGCACTAATGGCACGGTGACCCTGCTGGCTCCGCTGAGCATCCCGTCTGGTTCCGACGTCATCCTGACCATCGTGGCCGAGACGCTGGATGGAAGCGACACCAACTACATTGTGCTGCGATTCTCTGTAGTAAACTTGGTAATAATGCCATAATTAAGCTTGCCTTAAGAATTAGGCAATAAGACAGTTCTTTAAAATATTCAAACCTCTTCACAGACCAACGCTGGTTCTATCAGTTCAATAAATAAACATTGTGGTGCTTTTCTCAATGCATTTAATGCAACTAATGTTCAAAGTTGTAGCCAATGCCAATGAAACAAAGTTGCTAAAGGAGGAAAAAAATAAATATATTCAGCAAGTCAAATGTTTACAGGTTCTCTGGTAACTAGATTTAAACTTTCTGCAGATTGAGTTGGTCTGAAATGGAGATTTCCATTACAGCTCACAAGAAAGTGGAAACTTTGCATATAATGGTTGCATTGGTGTTTTTAAAAAGAAAAACTTTCTCCAATCTGTGTGGTCTGAGTTTTTATCCCATAAACCCTCTGAAAGATTTTCATCATTTCACATTTTTCTTAGACATTTGATGGCAAGAAAAGTTTTACTTTTCAGTTTGGCCTTTTGCGGTCTGGGCCAAAGATTTTTGCAACATTTACTGTATTGTTTATATAATACTATAAATATTATTATACTAAAAATACAAATGATACTTGGGTATCTAACTCATGATTAGGACTGGATAAAATGGATGTAAAACTTCAGCACAGTATTTTATTGTTCTTTTTGACAGTGTTTGAATTTTCATCAGTTTTAATTTGCATTTTCAAATAGGCTTATTAGGGTTCATTAAATAGTGCAATAGCAACACTGAAGAGTATTCAATGTAATTCAGATGAATAAATGCTCTTAAAATCAACAGAAAAGTTAAAGATGACAATCTCAACCATTCTGTCAATGTTGGTTTCCAAAAATGGTCAAATTGTGTTTACTGATAATTAGACATTACCCTAAATATTAATACAATAGTTACCCATTCCTTCTCATGCACAGACTGTTATAACTACTAAACCCTTTTTGCAGTTAATAGCTCATACATAATCAAAAATGTAATTAATTTATCTTTTCTTTCCCCACAGTTAAATGATTTCAGCCAACCAGAGTGTCGGCTTCTCAGCATGCAGTACAGCTGTGTTAAAAACTGCAGCCGGTCTGCTTGGGCCGTCTCCATCAGAGTGGCTGACGGCGACAGCGGGGCGGGCGTCGAACGCGTCAGCCTCATACAGGGCGCCGGCGTCTTCAACACCAGCCTGGAGGCCGGAAACAGGAACGTAACGCTGGTGTCCTACGTCGCCTCCTGCTGTGCGCCAGTAATGCAGCTGCTGGTTGTGGACCGGGTCGGCAACGTTGGCACGTGTCGGTTCACTGCCTCCGGGTCCGGCATGGCCTCGCTGTCTTTCTTTCTGTGTCTCATCATGATGGGACTTGGACAACTTTTACTGAGTGAATTCATGAACTGAATGACTTTATGTCTTGTTGTATAACTTATGAATACTTTATCAACAAATCTAAACCATCTGGAAAGAGATTCAGGAATTTAAAATGCAATTACTTTCTTTTTTTATTGATATTTGCACTGATATTTTTATTAGGGATGAACTGATTAATGATTAATACACTAGCTGATGGCTGATAACCAATATTTACCGATATTTTATATATTTCACTCCAGTTTCGACACCTTTGGCAAAAAACCCCAACCAGAAACAGGAAAAAAAATCGTCAGTTTTATTTACCGTACCGATACCAATATGTTAAAAATGGATAATATTGGCACCGATGTTGGTGCCGATATTTCGTGCATCCCTAATTTTATAGTTGTATACTTTTCTTTAGACATGCATTTATTTTATTAAAATTATGTTGAAAGAGCACACTTCAAACATTTTTATTTGTCTGTAAGAAGCAAACTTCTTGGTTGAATGAAATCGACTTGGACTCTGACAGGGTCATGAATAATTCTGTAAAAAAACTAATTAAATTACTGTTTTATACTCAATGTGGTGCTAAATAAGTATTTTTGTTTGTATTAGAAAGCAAATTAAGTTGTAAATAGGATAAAATTATAAAGTGTGTTGTGTGTAGAGCAGAAGCTCAAGATGGATGATGTTACTTGAATTGTGAGACCTTGTTGTTCCACAATAAAATATCCAAGATATTTGTCTTTTTTACAGTAGAGATGAATGAATGCACTATTAGTCAGTGTCACAGTGTTTACACCATCCAAGGTGAAATGCATTGTGAAATTTAGTTGATAAAAGGTGCAATACTGAAAAAATGAAGGATCCCATTAAAAAAAAACTGATTTTATTGTGGTTATGTGTCTATTTTTACTCTTTACAGAACACAAACATGTTTTTCTTTTGACATAAGTTTGATATTCTTGTTTTCTTTAGTCACTATTTACATTTTGAAATGTATTCGGAAAGGTCTGGTAATATGTGTACGCTCTTTTCATGGTGGACTTTTTCCTTTTCCTTTTGCTCTCTTTACTTATTTTTATTTTGGGGGGTTGAATGAAAGAATGAAAAGCTCAGAGCCCCCGAGCCGCTGCGTACACATGCGCTGCCATCTTTTTCCGTTAAACTCTGTAAACATTGCTAACTTTTTTTCCTCACATCTGACTTGCCTATGTCCTTCAATTGCACAGTCCCACAGCTCCACAGTTTTCAGTCCATTCAAATCAATAAAGCTATGACTGAGTTTGGCTGGAATTTGATTATTTAACAAATTATTTGGATTATTTAACAACATATTCAAGGAGGCAAAACGGCTGGAGTTCTCAGAAGGGTGATTTCTTGCCAGTGCAGTAAAAATGCATTTCTATAATAACAGTGATTCTGAAATTCAGACCAGTTCTTTAACTGATGTGTTCACACGCACATCAGGCAGTACCGTTGGCATACTGGGAAAGCTTATTCTCCAAGTCGCAGATCCGCTTCTCCTGAGACAAAACTGTGGCCTTCAGATTCTGAATCTCCTCTAGTAGCCTCTCAAGCAGCTGAGGCTGGACAGGAGGAAACAGGAAGGAAGGGAAACAAAGGGGAAAAAGGAAAACAGAAAGTGATGAAAGGGGGGAGAATGATAAAGAAAGAAGGGAACAAAAGGTCAAGGGTAGTGAGAAACTAAACCAAAACACAGATGGGTGCTTTGAAGGGAAAAGTTGTGCACAATAAGAAAAAGGTTCAACAGAGAGGGAAATGTTTGAAAAGACATATAAAAGTAAAAACATTTATTTAGATGAAGTTCGAGCAAATACTGTTAATGCAGGAGGATGATATGAATCCCAATCATTTCAGTGAAAACTAACAAATCAGCAGGTCGAGCTTTGGATGCTCAACATGTCCAAAACTTACAGGCAAGCTGTTGGTGTCCAAGGCGGACATGCTACGTCTGGTGGTGGGTCTGGAGTCCAGCACGTTCTTCTTCGCCACTTTGAGCTCTCGGCTCTTCGGCGGCACGTAGCCGTCCCTCATGGAGATGAGGATGGGATCTTCGTCACGGCCGTCCAGCCACTCTTCAGGCTCCATGGCGGGATCGGGCCCTGCTGTGTCAGGGTAAAGGTCATCCTGGAAGAGGTCCGACTGGCCCACACGAAGTCAAGCAAGAAGAAGAGAGATATTTTAGTCTGTTTTTGTTTTGAACAGTAAACTGTAGATCTCTGCTGTCACATTGTTTCCTATGTTGCCAATAAATGTGGACAGAGTACCCAAAAGTTCTACTCAAGTAAAAGTATTACTACTTCAATATATTTTTACTCAAGTAAAAGTAAAAAGTAGCCATCCAAGAAATTACTTGAGGAAAAAGTATTTGGTAAAATGTCTACTGAGTAACTGATTAAGTTATCAATCATTTAATATTAAAAAATTACATCATCGGATGGACCAAATTAAAGTTAAGTGGAAATTTTGGTATTTAATGGATGAAAAATAACAATAATTCATATAAATAACAAAAAAGGGTTAGTTACTTTTCTAGGAACTGTCATGGTGATTGGCTCGCACTTTTTGTCAAGTAGCTTGTATAACCTGGGAAAGAATAAAGGAATTAAAAACAGGAAAAGCAGAGCGATCCATCAGCCTCGTGTTTGTTTACACTTTGATTTCTGTTTAAAGATGGTGACAAACGATCTGCAGAAATGAGCGTTCATGATGTAACATCAGTCAAACAAAAATTCAGAGTCTCAGCGTGAGGAAAAAATATTTCAGAATGAATAAAAGCCTTTTTCTTTATATGTTAACTGCATTAAGGTGTGTTGAAACGACTTGTAAGAAGCATAAAATTTACTTTAGGGGATGATAACAGACAAGTGAGAAAACAGAGAAAACACAACCTATATTTTAGTCCAGCCTGCACTAACCATTTTCTATATCAAATATTTAGAAAGTTGCATATTTTCACTTTTTTTAAAAAGCGGCAGAGCAGCAGTCGTGAGTGTCTTACCGTGCAATCTCACATTTGGTGACGTCCACACCTCTCTTTGGCATGAAGCCCATCCCTCTCTGCGGCTCTTTACTGCTGAAGGTGCTGAGGTAATGGACGTACGGCAGCTCCTCCGTGATCTCAAAGTAACGGATACTACTGTCCCCCTGCACGGAAAAACCATTTAAACTAAAACAACAGAAATATAGGACATATTTACAAAAGAAGCTGCATTCAATGTAGGATCAAATTAGAAGTTTCCATATGATTAGATTCATTTTATTATAAATAGGACCTTTTTCAGTTTACAGATGAACTGAAATGAGCTGAATTTAAAGAAACTATGTTCTTATATGATTTAAAAGACTAAACCAGCTTACCTTCCCACACAAGTAGACCATGTTAGCGTCTGCGTCATAATACGGTAACAACACTCCGTTACTCGTGTCCAGCTCCAAAAGTGCTATAGGCTCTTCAAAGTTAGTCTAAACAGAGTAAAAACAGCCAAAATGTGAAATATGATCAATTTGTCGTCCTTTGCCTTCTGATAAAGACAGTTTGAAATGTGTTTGTTACCGGATCCCAGAGGCCGAGCTCTCGCTGGCTCATACGGGTGAATCCGGTGGTGAAAATGTTTCCGTCTCTAATGAAGATGGCTCTCATTGGTCGGATGCCTTCATGTGGAGCCAGACGTTCCTGTTAGAAAGCACAAGGAAAGATGTGACAACAGAAACCTTTTCAAGAACAAAAATAAATCTGTATTAAATTCTGATTTTCTATCCACATCAACAAAAAGCCTAAATTTATTTTGTCTATGTAAAGACTTGTTAGATTTCTGTCTCGTTGGAAACATGGAGACAGAACTTCGCTCTCAGAGAAGGAGGAGATCCCAGTAGATTTTTATAGCTTCAACATCGTCTATCCAGATTTTAAAAATGTTTGACTTCTGTCTAACTTTGGTGCACGCAGTGATATTTTTGAAGGCTGCTACCTGATATAAGGGAATCTCAAAAGAAGCAGCAGATAAAAAGTGGGTGAACAAAACTGGGGATGCAGAGTCATGCAAGTCCCAAGAAATTAAAATATATATTTATATAAGTCTTTACATATTTAGATTTTCTTTGCTATCTTTCAATCATGTTAAAAGTATTGAAATACCTGCTGGTGTTTGCACAATCACGTACTCCGTTTTTAAATAACACAATTTTCTGAGCTCATATACTGTATTGTAAATAATCAGACATTTTAGTGTTTAATAAACATTTACATTATTTACATTTTTGAAAAAGTGATCCGACTCGGTTGCACATCCCTTGGATTATTATTTCTAATGACTGCACAGTATTTTCTGTTATAGTTTTGTACAGTATATTATTATTATTATTAATCTTGTTTTTTATATATTGGTTTTAACACTTTAACAACTCTTTTTGTGTGAACCTACACTTTTTGCTTCAATTTCCCCTTTGCAGGACAATAAAGACTGTTTCTATTCTATTCTATTCTATTCTATTCTATTCTATTCTATTCTATTCTAGTAAACTTGTCACTGTGGGAAATTCTACTCCAAAATGAATTCTGGTAATGTTTGACACTTTTTATTTATCAAAAAATAATAATTTTCACTCTATCAGCATACACCACACTGTTTTGGTCACATAGTCAGCCAAACACATTGAAGTTTGTGGCTGTTAGATGACAAAATGTAAACAAAAGTTTAATCGGTCAGCACTTGCTCACTCACCGCCACCACTTCCCTCTTTCGGGGGTCACAGACACGCAGGCGTCGGTCCTTACAGGTGGTGCAGAACAAGCTGCCGTTTCGGTTCCAGCTGACGCTGTAGATGAGGTCCGGGTGGTCGTCCATGGATATGAGAGGTTCGCCTGTTCCCACGTTCCAGATTATTATCAGATTGTCACTGCCTGGAAGCAGACAGAGTCAGAAAAGAAAGATTTTAGTCATCTTCACAACACTTCTTCTGGTTCAAGCACATTACTGCGACTCAGAGCTGGGTGGTAACTAGTTACATTTACTCCATTATGTTTACTTCAGTAATTTATTTGAAAACATTTACTTTCAGGAGTATTTTTACTACGCTTTGCTTTTTTTACTTTTAGAGGAGTAATTTTATTTTGTTACTCTCACTTGAGTAAAATGTCTGGATTCTCTACCCACTGAATGAAAAACAAACGTAAAAATTCACCAGACAGACGCACACCTGCAGTTTTTGTAAAAGTTTCATAAGATTTTTATTGAAAGAAACTGATTTGGAAAAATTTTCCTTTACTTGATTTTGTATATAAATTATTGTCATTTTGGTCCTTAAAACACCAAAATTTCCACTTAACTTTATATTTTGTTCTGACCGATGATGCAATTTAAAATCTAGGATGGCTACTTTTTACTTTTACTTCTATTTTGAAGCACTGCTGCTCTTATTTGAGTTTAGTTTTCAGGCACTCTGCTCCCGTCTGCTGCCTAACGAAGATCTGTGTCTACGTTGGTGAAACCCACCGGCAGTGAGGAGGATGTTGCGTGCGGTGGGGTGCCAGCTGACGATGCCGACCCGTTTGGAGTGACCCTCCAGCACCACGATGGGATCGGACAGGGGACGGGTCAGGGAGTGATCTGGGATTTGCCAAACCTGGAAAAGAAAGAGACTATTTTGTTCTCGCTGTGATCTGCAAAGCCAGCACATATAAAACTTTTATACAACCCCAAATATCATAAAAAACTGTTTTTACCAGTTTTTAATATCCACAGATTTATTCATGCTAAATTAAATAAGTTAATCAATTAAATATTTGATCACATCTCAAGTAATATTGTATTAATGTATTATTTAAAAAAAGTTTGATAGACATCAGTTTCTAGAGGGTGGCAGAATATTAGAATAACTTTGTGATTTTTTGAGATTTTTTATTTAATTTCCCTTTGGGATAAACAAAGTACTTTGAATTGAATTGTATTGAATTGCAGAGATAAATCGATATCATATAAATCACACAGATAAAACATTAAGAATTCAATATTTTATCATGCCAAAAATGTAAACATATGAGATTTTGTTTGTTTGCTTTTTTAACTAAAAGGTTTTATTTTTCAGCTAAATTCAGCAAACAGCCCCACTTTAATTGATTTCTAAATTTGTAGGTAAAAATGATGATTATTTCTTTCTGCAGATTTAAACCATCAATAAAGTTACGGACACAAGTTAAAGCCTGTTGTCTCTTACTCCTTAAAAGTTAATTTTTTAAATCTTTAGTGAATCTGTTTTTCCTTAAAGCTTCACTTTAAGACATCTTCACATTAAATCAATTATGTTTTGAAAAATGGGTCAAAATAGTCAAGTTTAAAAGTAAGGGTGGAAATTTATTTATCATTTATTTTGATCAATTTCTTATCATAATAAAACTTTGATTTCACAATAGATACTATTTATTGTCGAATCAAAACTGTCCATACTGTCAAGATTAATAGTTTGATTTTTCTTTCCACTGTTTGATCAATTAAAGCATCAATAAAAGTTACAGTGAGCCATTTAGTGATACAAAATAAATCACATTTTTTATGTGACTGGTGTCCTAAAGAAAAATATTTCAAATGGGAATGTTTTTCAAGAGCATTATTTGTGAGTTAAGTGACATATATGTAATAAATATTTCTCATCATCTCTTTTATTGTTATCACAACAGTACAGCAAAATATAAAATAAAATTTTATTCATTTATTTATTTTTCTGTATAAAAAAATTTCCAGACCAGTTTGGGGTTTCCAGCAGGATAGGTTGCCATGGCGACAGAGCCAGGTTAAAAGTACTCCAGCTTTGCGAGTCTTAGAATCCAAAGTTACCCCAATAAAAACACTAATCCTGGTTTGTGACAGTCCCAAGGTGATGACTGAACTACTTGACAACACTCTCACTAAAAAACACACACGCACGCACACACACATTAACTCTCTAAAGAGCCGTTTGCTGGAGCAATGACCCGAAATAAGGAGAATGACTTCACAGTTTTGGCCTTTCTGCAAATCCACTACAGTAACAGCTGCAACTGTCTGTCTGTCTGTCTGTGTGCTGTTTGATATAAACAAAGCCCACACACACATACACACACACACAAAACACTCTTACACACACGCGTCCATGCAGCTGCTGCCAGAAAAGAAGAAGCAATTCAGTCTTCACATCGCACAGATTCCTGCAGCCGTTACATGACCGAGTGGGCGGATTAGTGACAGGTGCTGCGATGCACATATGTTGAAACAAGCTGCCGTTTTACTACAAAAAAATGTTACAACAGGACATATGCACACAGACTGAAACCACTCTGCTAGAATATTTAGTATTTAAAAATGAAAACATTTGAGATTAAGTTGTAATTTGTCTGCTCTGATGAAGAGTTTGATATAAAATATCTTTTGTGGAAAATAATGTTCAATAAATTCAAGTTAAAGCGTGTTTTGTTTATATCCTGGTGCTTTTACCAAAGAGACAAATCAAGGTTTTGGACAATACAATGTTATTATTAGATCAATGACCAGAAATCTTTGTAAATAGTTTTCAATCTGATGGATTTTCTTATGAATCAAACCAGACAAAACTCCAAACCTGCTATATCCTCCTCCATCCTTCCACCTCCTTTTAAAGGAAAACATTACAGAGAAATTCAAGTAATATGAGTTAAAAAGAAAAGCTAGAAAAGACCTTTTACATTTTTAATGAACTGTAGTTAAAATGCAGATTCTGGTGGAAAAGATTTATGATATGCCACATATTTCATCCCACTTATTGTGTCTAAAATCACACATAGGTGATGAGAACATCATTACTCAACATTTTGAAGAAATGTTGATATTTCAGATATTACATTTTATTCGCTTCTGACAGATGAAGTGAAACTGAACCCAGAATTATTATAAAGATTAAAGCAGCTGTTTTAAACCCCTAAGGCTGTAAAGAGGCATCAAAAAAGGCATTGAAATCAGACATTTTACTCAGCAACCATGCTCAGCTACGCCTGTCAAAGAAAGGCAAAGCAAACCAGAAAACACTCAAATAAATCTATAAAATAACATTTCAAGACCCACAGCAGGGGCTGAAAACTGATCCTGACAACAAGCCGAGGAATCAGGAGATTGCAGCAGATTAATAGCAATGTACCAACTTAGAAAATCAACCATTTAAATCCATGATTTATTCCCCACACACAAACACATCGAAACACGGGAAGAATATAGAAATGGTACATACCATTGCTGTGCAGTCTTCTGAGCAGCTGGCTAGGATGTTGTCGTCATGAGGGCACCAGTCGATATCCAGGACGGGTCCAGAATGGCCGATTACCAGCGGGTAGTTCTTATCCACACGGCCTGTCTGCAGCACCAAGGGCAGAGTTTGACACATGCAAGGTGGCATTTTAGAAAGAATATTATAAAATAGCTGCATTTTTCAACTCCTTTAGCCAAAATACAAAGCAATATAAATATAATTAAAGAAAAAATTGTAGCCTTAACAGAAAACGATTCAATTCAGTTTTTATTTATATTTTATTTAGATTATTTATATTGAGGTTCAGAGCAGCGGCTTTGAAAAAACACAGCTTTTTAAAAAAATTAAGAGCCCATTAAAAACCTGCTGGTTGTTCTGAACTCTTCCTGAGTTAAAACATTAGTATTGTTGTTTCTACATGAATATAAACTTGTTTTCTTTGCTTTATTTGAGGTCTGAAAGTGCTGCATCATTTTTGTTATTTTGACCATTTCTCATTTTCTGTAAATAAATACTAAATATTTGCTTGTATTTTCAGAGACAAGTTGTCAGTAGTTCATACAATAAAAGAACAAAGTTCATTTTACCCAAACCTATAAAGTGTAAAATCAGAGAAATTGATCATTTTAAGTGCTATATACATGACAGTACATGTTAGCACTGTATGCTAACTAGCATATTCTGGGCATGTTCCTGGATAAGCATCGTGACTGTAGCCACATTCTATCACAGTGGCCTCTTACTATATAAAAATAAACAGATTGAATAAGGAAAAAGAAAAGCAAAAATGTGTTTCTTATCATGTATGAGCATTAGAAATATCTCTGCCTCCACAGACACACACACGCTCAGCGAGGCGTATTAATAGATCGAATGACAAGCTGTTGAAAGGGGAGTTTTTCCTGTTGCCTGTTGGGGGAGAGGGAGGATGAAGATCACCCTGCAGAGTATAAATAGCACGACTGTTCACCATGACTTTTCAGTGAGTTCAAAAATGCTGGAGATTACTTTGCATTTTTAAACTCTTTTTCACAAATTTCAAAAAGATTTAAAAATTTTCCTTGCTAAAATAAACAAAGACAGTTGAAAGTGTTTCTTATGATTCATACTTGTGGTTTCAAATGTCGCAAAACTTAGAGGTTTTACCACTAAAGGCAACAAATCACTTTGGCCAAATGCTTAAAATTATGAAGCCTTAGAGATATCAAAACAATGTTTGCCAACACTATTTTAACATTTTTCAAAAGCTCGTCAATTTTACTACCTGCTATGAAGACTAAAAAACTCAGCTCAAATCATTTCTGCAGATATTTATGATTATTGGAGCACTGCTAGGAAGAGCAGGTACAAACATCTCAGGGTATAATAACCAACAGTAAAAAGACAAAAAATTATTTAAAAAACGTTTATAAATATTAGAACAAAGAAACTATCATGATTTAACAGGCTGGCAGAATTAGCATAAGATAAAAACATTTCATTTCTGCTTTTATTTAAAAATGAATAATTTATTTATATTGTTCAAAATAAACTCATAATTACAGGTATGCACAACAATTATCTATTATTTTCAGTATCATAGGAGCATAAAAATGTACTATAATAAATTTAAACACAAATTAATGTTGTACAACTGAAGTAAATCTAGGCATTTTTATATGAAATGCAACAAAACAGCATTCCTTGTTGTTATTTTTGATTTTTTAAAGGACGAGCTTTTGTAATAATCCCCAGTTCAGTTTAAAAACTGACGTACTTATTTTCTCTCTCTGGTCTTGGTCGTTGTTTTTACCTTCCAGGTCCAACCTTAAAGGAGGAGATATTGACTTTTCTTTGTATTTCAAACATTTGGGGTCAAAACAGATATTTGACCCCACACAGCTGCTTGCTGAACGTTTTGTCATGAGTGACTGGAGCCTGGAGTAACTGAATACTACAAGAAATTCAACCTGGAAACAACATTTAAACGTCTAAAGCCTTTTCTACTGAGTCTTGTTACAAAAACTGAACATTTAATACAAGTTTAGTCATAATGGAGTGAAGATCATGTTCTCAAAATCTAATGACGTCTAAAAATGAAGAAAATTACACACTTTTTGCAATTTATAATGTTAATCTAATTTATGCAGCCATGAAAAATTTATTCTGTAATTACTGGAAAATATTTCTCTTCTTTCTGCCTTCTTTTCATTTATGTATTATAACTGAATCCGTTTGTACTTTTAATGATACAATTTGTTAAATCGAGTAAATAAACTTATTGATTGATTGAAAGTCAGAGCACCGACTAAATGTATTTAAACTTCTGAATTTGAAGAAAGCTACAAAAAAGTCTAAAAATATTATCAATAAGTTTTCTGGCATTTAACAAATATAAATAAATTTGGTAATTATGACCTAAAGCAAAAACAGTTTGGTCTCATTTATCTTCAGACATTGAGTAAAAAATGTGTATGTCTTTTTATTTGTATAGGTAAATATATTTTTTCAATTACAAATTTGTCTGTGGTAAATAACCTTAAAACAGAAATAACAGAAATTCAGTTAAAAATGTAAACCATCCATTAAACATATTAAAATTTACCAGCAGCTGTTATTTAACAAAAAGATCATCAAGAGAAATACAATCAGGGTGATGTAAGACACAGCTATTGTGAATTTCACACTTAAGAACTTATTTTTATTAACCTTAAAAATAATGTAAATATCCCTAATTTAATTAGAGTAATTTGTCATCTGTCACTGTACTTCATATTTAATTCAAAATGTCAAGTTTCAAGGTTAAGAACGTGTTTTTGTTTCCAATAAATTATCCAAAACAGATTTATTACATCACCTTAAAATAAAGGAAATAACAGAAATCTCATTACGGTACTGTACTTAAGTAAAGAATGACAAAGAAACTATAAAACCTACAGTATTATTAGTAAAATTTTGAATTTCTAATAATTAACATCAAAAATGCTCCAGTGTCTATGGCTTTATAGTTAACTTGATTAAATCCTTCCGCCCACAGCTGACCTTGGAGAGGGGCAGGACGAGGAACGCTCCTCCTCCACTCGACTCAACGATGACGGCCAGGAACTTTGGGTTGACGGCGCAGAAGGAGCTGTCCCACGTCACCTTGGAGACGCGGATGTCATCGTAACCCTGCTCAGCTTTGACCGCCTGCCCGAAGACGTGGCGAAACTTACTCTGCCGCACGATGCTGCGACTCATGACTGGACAAGAGGTGGAGGCACAATGAGGGAAGAAGAGAGAGGAGAAAAGGTTAAGGATAAGCAGAGAGAAATGGAAACTTTCATTAAAAATAAATCAAAACTCAGTTTATAAGATGTGGCAGAAAAGCTTACAGTAACTCCACATAAAAGTCTGGTCTGACTTGTGAAGTAAATTATTTTGCTACAAATATGAAGGCGAATGCTATAAGTTTAACATTACATTGTGTTCGTGATTGGGAGTCTTATTACTATGTCAAATATCTTTAAGGCATGTTTGATATAAAGCAACAACTGAAGGTAATACCTGCTTGATTGTGCTGTAAAATGGCACAACGTGCCTGGAAAATATGTAACACTGCTCCTTTAAAGTCCTGAGCTTCTACTCGGTCCATTTCCATTTCTTAGTTTCGACAAGTCGTTAGTGAAATGTTAAAAGGTCCAGTTCTACTTCAGCCTAATTTTCTGATATCTCCACTTGTGATACACAATAAAATTATATTTAAGTTTTAATTAAATAATTATTTTTGATTGATAAAGTATTTTTGAATTGAATTTGAATTTAAATTCATGGTGGATTCTTTGATGGTAAAATAGTCAGGTCCTAAACCATGACTCTTCCAGCTCCATGCTTCACAATTCATGTGAATCGTTTTCTTTTAAATCAAAAGTGACCTCTGTTTTGCTGTTAAACAATACAGAAAAACTGCTCTTTGTCTATATGCTTTCTATGAAAATGTTTATTCTTTAGGCAACTTGTTTTTCTTCCAGATCAGATGAACATAAACTGCAGCTGGTAAATAATCAGTTTTGTAGTTTTCATTTGAACTAGATAAACCTACAAACTGTTTCATGGTTATTAAATCCTTCAAATTCTCATGCCACAAAAAAGGAGTAAGAAAATCTTTTTTAAAGAAGTTTCAAAATATAAATTCTAATCAAAATGTATTTATTCCAATGTATTCAAGTCTTAGTAAAGTAAGAAATGTGTTGGAGTTTCACTTTTTGCAATGTTATATGTTTGGTAAAAACATAAATCAACCATTTTTATTCCTGTAACCAACAAAAAAGTACTTTGTAATATGTGAATATACCTTGGGATAAACTGGTCACCTGTAATAATTAGATCCACCACCAGAGGGCAGAATAAAAGAGTATGATTTTAGACAACAGGTTTTTAAGACGACTACAAATTTTGTTAAATAGTTTGAGGTCTTAAAAATATGCACAGGAAAATAGTCTAGATTCTAGGGTTAAGGAATCTAGACTGAAATCTTAAATATAAGATTGAGCAAGATTGTTCTACTTTAACTAAAACTAAATTAAAACACACTGTTTGAAAGATGAAAACTTTTCTACTTAAGATAAGATAAGATAAGATAGCATTTATTGTCATTGGATTAAGTCCAAAGAAATTTCTGTTGCAACTCCCATGCAAAAAGTAAAATATATACGATAATAAGTAACCAAACACACAGTCATAATAACACTTCACACAGTAATAATGTTACAATATACGACTAAAAT
>CAEFZY010064382.1:0-12639 GCA_903066815.1 Brachyrhaphis roseni | reverse complement strand
GGTCGCTCTTTCATTCGTTCACAGAAGTGTTTCATTGTTTCAGGCTTGCCACTCGGAAGAGAGGAGAAGCAGAGACAAAGGGGGAAAAAAAAAAAAAACATCTTTTGTTACAATTGTCTCAACTCAGCTGAGACGTGTAACATAAGTAGGCTGGTGGATTAAGTGCTTCATCTGTTGTTCCATTTCCTGTCACCCCAACATGTGGACCAAGAGAAACATCTGAATAATTTGTGCTTCTCTTTGCAGATGTCAGGTGGGCTTTCTGGGCTTCACAGTGAGCTGTTCAGTGATGAATCAGAATCTGAACAAATAACAGTTCTGGATCCCATGAATTCATTTCTGTACTGCTTTTGCAATCATTTTTTCTTCCTATTTAAAGTCTGATGACTGATGTTTCTGTACACAATGGACAGAATTAAAACTCAAACTGTTTAACTGAAGACTAACTGTTTGACCTCTTTTAAATTATGCTCTGTTTTAATTTGTACTTAGGTGAATTTTTTGTGTACCTTTCAGTTATTGATACTGTACATTGGTATACTTCCCTTATGTCAAGGGACTTGTTAGTAAAATGGTTTAAAAAAAACACAAAAAACTCCAGACATCCTCAAAATGACCAATGTAAATCTGTCCCATTAATGCATTAGAAATATAATTCTAGTTCAAATATAGTTCTAGAGCTGCAAAATCTGGTGTTTCATTTGGAAGAATCCAAAATATTTTTGAAAAAAAAAAAGTTAAATTTTTTGGATGATCGTTTATCCAAAGTATTCTCCCCCCACCTCAGTGAATTACAGCCGATTTCTGGTCCAAAGTATGGGTGAGATTACACCTTGAAGTTTAACTAGACGTTTCTCAAACGTACAGTTTCTCAAATCCATGAAACACTTTAATTCCCCGAACCATGATGGTAAACCTTGTACATTGAATCTAGGAATCCATTTCCCTCTCATTTCTGTAATTCAGAACAATTTCCTACCATGCATACATCGGTCTGGTGTATTGCCATTAAGCCCAGTGCCCTAACCTATGAAGTACCAGTCCAGCTCACCTGTGTCCCTCCAGCTCCCCCTACAAAAAAAAATATAAATAATTCAGCAGTTCCAAAAGCATAGCGACTGTTACAGAGCTGTACCCGTTTTGTTCTGCATGCAACAACCTCCAGTTTTTGCCACATGCCTGGACTAAAGACAGGAAGACTCCAAAGACGCAATGCTTGAACTGAAAGGGTAAATTAGTTTAAGGGCTAATTCACTTATAAAATTGTTTTAAGAGTCTTTGAGTTCAGGATAGTCCTGTGGAAAAGATCCCAGTTTACTTTAATGTTCTTTTAACCCTGACTTTTAAGTAGACTGCTTCAGCTTCATTTTATGACAACAGGTCTGCCAAGAGAAGTCCAAAGGAGCTCTACTACAGCACAGACAAGCTTCTGTTCTGTAGACTGTAGCAAAAGTTGCTAATTTTTCCACACAGACTGGACTTCCAAACCATTACACAGCACCAAAACTTAGAGCATAAGCCACAAAGCGCTGAAGTGATTGTTAAAATTTGTTTTATTTACAACAGTTAATTTATGAAGCTCATGGTTAGAGTACCACAGTTAAAAAGTTAAATTACCCTCAAAGCTGGAGGACTTCCTGTTCAGAGATGCTGAACAGTTCCAGCTCTTTGACCTGCTGGTCAACAAGTCAAACAACTTGTGTTTAAAACAAAAAAGTACATGTACAGATGGCCTCCTTTAAAGGGAATTAAAAACTAAAAAATAAAACTAAAAATCTTCCTAGTGCTGATGCAAATTCTAATTTGGACCACATGAACTCAGAGTGCCCTGCTGTCCCAGACCTCCTGGCCCTTGGTGCTCTCTAGCTGCTGCAGATGGATAGCCAGGGGCAGTATGAGGTCATTTAAGTGCTGGCTGGAGAAAGTGAAGGCATTGTGGACCATGACCTCTGGAGATGGGGATGGGGCAGGAAGAGGGGAGGTTGATGTGGAGGAAGAGGTTGACCCATTGGATGAGATTGAAGGTAAACCTACAGTGCCTGGGGTTGGCTGGGGAGACAGGAACTGCCCTTGGCTGAGGTCAGCAGTCTTGATTTTGCTGGGGAGTCCATGCTGAAAGCAGCAGCTTGTACCGTAGAGGCAGAAACCAAAAGAGCTGAAGGTGTGGCAAAGTGCACCCCGAGGCTTCCACGCCTTATGCTGGGGTTGAATCTGGTCGGTAGGGGCAGGTGAGTTGGGGTCCAAAGCAGCAGCTGGATACCCACCCTCCAACATCCCATCCTCAACATGCAGGAAGTTACAGCGCTTGCCAAAGGGACAGATCCCATTGGCAAGGAACTTGCGACAGGGAATGTTCCTACGGTGGCGTTGAACCTGCCGCATCTCTGTGGGGCTGTGGACAAACAGGCAGCGACCTCCATAGAAGCAGTAGCCTGTGGTGTGGTAGTTGCGACAAAGCTCAGTCTTGTACTTGGGGTGGCGGAAAGGCACGTGGAGCTCACGGAGGCCGTGAGCAAACTGGCAGCGGTCAGAGTATTTACAGAAACCACTGGCTGCATAGCTGGTGCACAGTGCCGTCTTATAGCGGGTGGAGCAGACCGAGGGAACAAGGGGAGAAGAGGGGGGCTCCACCAGGGGTAGCAGGGCTTTGGTCAGGGAGAAGCTAGCGTCACGAGCAACCTCCGAGTCGTCACTGCACAGCAGGTTGTCGACCAGGTCTTTATCTTCAGAGGATGGTAGGAACGGGTCACTGCTGCTATTCTAAGATAGAGAGGAGACAGTAAAGCATTACAACACCCATCCACACACTTTGGAAGGCCTTAGACTTGATAATGATGCATGTCTGCTTGACAAAATGTATTCAAGTTCAACTATACAGGCCAAGAATAACCAGTCAAAAAGTAGACTTCCCAGAGACAACAGTACTCAGTTAAGTCCTGGGTGTCCAGCTCCAGTCCTACTGGTTTAATTAAGTCTTTGCTCAAACACAGCTGATTCAAATGAACTTTGACACCTCAGCATGTCAAAGTCCTGCATGAGTCTTCTAACAGGCCATGCAGGATACCGGCTCCTCAGGACTGACTAACCATGCAGCATCACTTTGGTCATCATTTCCTGAGCTCATGAAACGTTCATGCAGATGCTAGGAAACAACTGACACTTGATTTGTACGATCAGGGTATGGCAACCCAATTCCAGGCACCAACTGAAGGTTAGGCAGAAACCCTTCAGCTTCATGTGCACTAAAGAAGTCACCCAAACAGCAGTAAAGTGATGAAGCCAAATACTTGTGCAAACATCTGATATTAAATAGTTTAGCAATTACTAATCTGGTCCAGCAGTGTAGGGAAGTTGTGGAAAATCCTTCTGTGTTCCACAAACATTATGAAGATAAAGACTAAAGCTAAATCTCAAGTTTCTAACACCATCAGCTGATCAAGGCTCAGTCTTACCTCAAACATGACTGCAAACGTTACTTGTGATTGGTGGCAGTGGAACAGAGCAACATCTGGAGGAAAGAAAACCAGGATGACTTCAGCTCCCAGCCTGGACTTGTCTTTTAAATAAGTGCTCACCTCCTGCCTTCATGCTAAATGAACATCAGGTGTGCAGAAGTCCAGCAGCCAATCATGTCCCAGCAGCGTCATCATGACGGACTATTGCGATCAGAAAAACTTTCCATCAAGAACCTTTTCTGGTGGTGTTTCATCATCATCATCATCAGCAGCAGCAGCAGCAGCAGCTTTATTAAAGACACAGAAGTCCACATGAAAAAAAGAAAATAAGTCTATTTTCTTATTCAGTATTTCTATTTGTTTTCTTTAAGTAGTTTATGAATGTGAACTTGAGCACTCTATTTGTTTTCTGAAAGTGCTGTTGCATAGCAATATATTATTTTTATATTTATGTAACATGTAATTATAGGCACACTTGTGTTTTTGTGTGTGCTCCTGAGGCCCAGTGATGACATTTCATTGCCAGTTTCACTGTCATGTTTTTGAGGATCAATAACATAAGTCTAAGATTAAGTCTAAGTTATTTAAATGAGCCACTCCTGATGAATTCTATTTTGTATCAATCCGATTAGGTGAACTCTTAAAAAAAAAAAAAAATTAAGGAAAGCATGTTTTTAAAACCCTGATAATTGTAAAGTGGATTTGAGTAACCTGGTGAAACTACAACAAAACAAAAAGAGAAACCCAGACAGCTGTCTCTCCAACATCATTCTCCAGCTAGTCATAACTCCTACCACCATGTCTCCTGGCCAGAAGGGACACAGTCCTGCCCATGACTTCTAGGACACTCCTGGACCTCCCTACTGTGAGATATCCTTTGGAAAAAAACTCGAAATGGAGTCTGGTAAACGTCCTCACAAGACAATCTGCTACTTTCACTGCAGTGAAGCAGTTTAACTCAAAGCTGAGATTATCATTCTTTCATCCTGCTTATTCATACATATTGCAGCTGCTTTACTGTATCAATCAGGACTTAGTCATATTCAGAAAACTGAAATATGCTTTAAGATGAAACTTATCTGTCAGACTAAAAGTACCATTTGAAAATAACATCCGTTATACTTTTAACTTTTAAAAGTAATACTTTTAATTCATTTAGATATGCATTAATTAATTATGCATGGTATTAATCTGACTGTTTAGTGTTGATCAGAGATCGCCTGGGGAAAGAAATTGTCTCTGGTTTTGTAAATAGCGCTTCAGGTAAAAGTCTGAAAAGTTTTTGTCCAGAATGTGTGGGGTCTGCAGAGATGGTGATGTTTGATGAAGTGATTGAAGTATTCAACCCACTGTGACATGGGAAGCAGGTGAGCTGACTGGAGAACTTGTAGGTAACTAAGCTCTCTGGCTTTGAAGGATTGTGTATGTTTTGTGCAACTCAATTTTATTTCAGCACTAGCCAAGACAAAAAAAAAATGCTCTTTGGATTGTTAAGATTGCAAACCCCTGATCTAGACCAGGCAGAGTTAATGAGAGTTGGAGAGTGGAGTAGGTGGAGATTAATCAGGGAGGAGCAGCTGTTGATTATCTATGGGAATATCAGATAATCAACATCCTCCTATACATATAGGAGAGTAGTTTCTCTGTCTAAAGAGAATCCTTCATCAGAACTGTAGAACAGAACATGGCCGACATTCTACCCACCAACACAAAATAGCTAATGAAGTTTTCTCTGCTGTACTGGTGGACAGATTTATGAATAAACTGATAGCAAAGCTGTATCAGATCAATAAGATCAATGCCATATGTTTCAGATTCTCCCTTGAAATGTTATTTTGTATTGAATCTCGAATAACATTTTAATTTGATTTGCTCTCACGTCTTAATTTCTTTCACTTTGTATAGGAAAAAAGGCACATCGATTTGTTTTTCTATTGCGTCCATCGTTAATTTGTAGACACTTTGTCCAAATTTTGCTCCAGGTATTAACAAAATGACTGAAAGGAAAAAACACACCAACACCTAAGGTGAGAAGTTTGATGATATATCAAACTTATATAATAAATTGTGTCTGATCCTGGACCTGTTCTTTAGATCAATAATACAACATGCAGCATTACAAACCTCTGCAGGAGAGTTTTTCAACGCTGCAGTGAAAAATTACAAAGCAACAGTTAAGCTTGGCACAGTGCTAAAATGTATGGCTACAAGAAGAAGAGAAAACCAGCTGTGATTAAAGCAGGTCCGAACACAAAGAAAAAGAAAATCTTTATTTTTCTTAACAAGATACATTTAAGGATACAGACGGAATAAAAAAAGAAAAAAAACGCTTGAGAAAAGTTTTTATTGTGGCATGTTAGTCTCTCCTTTTACAAAAATCAGCCCCTGTCCCTTCTGAAAGTCGCCCCTCCCCAACCTGTTGACTGGACATGTTTGTGCATGTTAGAGCTATCTCCACCATTATGGAGAAGCAGTTACTTTCCACTTTTTTTCTTTTAAAAAAGAAGCCAATCTTTCTTAATTTACATGGCTTTGTACAAGCTACACTCTAGACTTTAAGTTTTTGAAAAAAAACTTAGTCCGCATTGGGACCAAACGTGTAAAACCGGTGTAATACCCAGATACCGTGGATATTTCAATAATTCTCAAACAGCAAATGAACAACTTTTTTTCAGCGTTCACCCTTTGAATAAGACAAACTGGGGAGATAAAAACGTAGAGGTGGTGGTCACCAAAACACCCGAATCCCAATCAGAAACTTGGCTTCTGTTCAGAAGAGAGTTAAAGCCACATGAAGAACTTCCTGATCAACATTCTACAAATAAAAAAAATAAAATAATTTTTTTTTTATTGCTGCTTAATCTTTTTAGAAGATGACAGGTTGCATAAAAAAATCAGCATTATTCAATCTGATGTTATGTGAGGGGTTAACGGTGATGCTCTTTTTGGATCTCTTGTCCACCTGCAGGCGACAACCTAAAAGCTAAACTAACAATGTGGCAGGTGACGCGGTTACCAACGAGCCCAGCTCAGACGGTTCCTTTGACGGGAAGCCGAACGTCGGATCAAACTGAAACGATCACTTGGACTGAACAGCTGTCCGCTGCACTCAGCAGCAGGCTGACATGGAAAGAAATCTATTTACAAAAACATACCAGATGCAGAAAAAAATCAAAATGTGCTTCATTATTATCACTGTTTTGAGGTGAGAAATATCAGAATTTAAATTATACATTTGTAAAACGTAATAAAACGGGCTGTTTAATAATCCAGGATTTATGATAAAAATTACAAATCATGGGAGAGAGAGCATGGAAAAGTGGAGCTGCTTTTTATTTTAAATAAGAAAAAATATTCTGTCATCTGTGTGTGTGTGTACTTGTATGTGTGTGTGCTGAACAAGACATGTTTAGGGAGAAAAACAAGGAAACAAAAACTAAAAAAAACAGGAAAGATCAGAGTACTTTATGGCAATGTGTGCTGCCTGGAAGTCAAAGCCAGAGCACAAACCCTCAGCGGTTCCCTCCCCAGCCCCATGTCCCGTTAAAACACCCCCCCACCAGGCTTCAGTCTTCTAGGACGATGGGCTCGTTGGTGCTGGAGGGGAGCAGCGGCATGGCCAGGGAGCGGGGCGGGGGCGGCAGCTTGATCCGGACCAGCAGGTGAGGTTTCCTTGCTGCCCGGCGCATCTCTGACTGGGTCAGGTGTTTCCTCAGAGCCCTGGTGGAACCAGAGCAGCAGCAGGTTACCATCAGGAGCCTGATCTCTCACCAGGATCACATTCAACTCCTCACACAAAAAGCATCATATAGTGGCCAACTAATTATTGGTGCAACACTGATGAAACTTTCATTACCTCTATAGTTCAAGTTACCATGGTGACCAGATTCCTTAGCACACAAAATGAGTTAAAACCTTACAATAATGCAGATGCATAATCCCATTCTGGTCTATAATGAAGTCCTCTGAAATAGCTGTGCTTCCAATAGCATTTCTTATGCACATTGTGAGGTATCGCATTAGGAAAGGTTGATGGAAACAGCAAAATTTTAATAACTTCCTCAATTTCGCACAAAGTTCTTACATTTGCTTGCAGTGGTTTTGGAGAGGAGATGGAAACATTTCCCAGGTAATCTTAGTGAACAGGTTCCCATCTCCCTGGCTGACCTGAACAATGTCTAAGTCCAAACCTCCAGAAATACGCAGAGGACTCTCAATTTGTTATGAGATGGTGGTTCATGCTAGTTAGCAACTTCTACTTCCTGTTTTTTACAGCTATGCGTAACGTCAACATCTGACGAAAGTAAGATTTGATACGTTCCAAATTAGATGGAAAGATGCCTGTTCAGCATTTTAAAAGTTTGTTCAAATTTCGCATGACAGGTGGATGGAAACAAAGCTAATGAATTTAGGTATTTTAGAAATTTAGGGAGACAACTGGCTGCTAAGCTTAGTAGCCAGTTGTTTCTCACCTTAGAAAATCATGGATTACTATCAAGAAGTTATGAGACACTGGAATCAAATCGGGTTTTTTTCTTAATAAGAGATTTTCCTCCAGTGAATAAATTAACTCAAGTTAAATATCCCACTTTTCTTTACCAGGCGGTCAGTAAAAGGCTGACCTGTGGTTCTGACACCAATCAGCTGTGACGTTTACCTGGTGTCCTTGGTGGCCACAAACACCACAGGATTGGGAGCTTCTCCCTGGCTGACCTTCTGCCGCTTGATGACCGACTGGGACGTGGTTCTCATGCCTGATGTGTACGGCCTCCCATTGGCTGGGTAGGGCACCCCTGCCGCCTGTCACCCAGCACAAGAAGAAAGAGTTAAGCAGAGTAACACTGAGCATGTATCCGTCATGCTAACAGCACCGTGAGAAACACCGACTGATTCAAAGCCTCTCTTTCCCAGCAGGCTTTGAGCCACTCGAGGCTGGCTGGCCTGGTTCCTATTGATGGGTGTTGGAGGACCTCTGGAGGCCTTCAGCTTCAGAGGAGCTGAGATGGCTGCAGAGACAACAAGAACAAGATCAGCCGCACACATCCAGAGAACAGTAGGGGTCAACACAGGCCAATCACACACTTTCCAGCTAGACCACAGAGGTGCAAGAAAAATATTTATTAAAAGACATCAAATAAATGTATAAAAGTGGACTGAACTTTATCCACACTGACCCAAATTTTAGATTTAAGGCAAAATTTACCTGATAATCGGTAAATGTATATAATTCTGAGAAAAAAAACAGTCAGAATTCTGAGATTAAAGTTTAATCAAGATTTGTTTTCCCAGTGGCCCTGCTCCTCTCCCATACAGATTATAATGTTAACCACTGAAAACAGAAAGATCACCTTTCTGTTTTTAGCGAACAGAAAGGTGACCTAAAAAAATCAAACTGGTTTAAATGTGGGTCTGTTCAGGCTGAACTGCTTCCAGAGTTCTAAGTGGTACGAGCTCCAAACCCAGCTGGAAACATAAAGAACTATGTTTTATGCAAAAGCAAAATTATATTTTATGTCCTGGTGCCATGACTCACCTAAATCCTTCACTATAGTGGCCAGAGACTGTCGAGGTATCACCTTGCTCTTTAATGGAGACTTAGTGGCTTTAGGCAGCCTGATCATACCTGAGGAAACAAACATTCAGACCGATGTCAGAAACACACATTTGTCAGTGTGAACCCTGCTGAGGTGTGTATTCATACACTCAGCCTTGACGGCGTTGGCGTTGATGGAGGCGTAGGGTCTGCGCGCGGCGCGGCGGGGCTGCAGGATGTCCTCACACACCCGCCGTGCGATGCGGGTCAGCTTGGTGGTCTGCAGGATGAAGGTCTGCCGGTTCTTGGCCAGCAGCTTGGCTCGGCCCTCGTTGCGAGTGAACGGCGACATACCCTGGACCTCCTGGCGGGTCATGTGACTGCGAGAGCCCGACTCCTGCACACAAAGTGCAAAGATGATGAAGATGCGAAACACTTCCTGAGGAGGTTTAACAAGCAATGTGGTTCCCTTACAGAGCCGGCTCTAGCTGCTCCCTCCAGCTGAGTGGGGGTCTTCAGACCGCCATACTTCTTCCAGTAGATCCAACAAGAAGCACATAGTCTGCACTGCATGTTTGGGGGGCCCCAGGCGTACCACTGAGGAGACTGGGCCGCTGGTGAGACAGGAGCTCCAAGTTAGAAGGAAATACTTCAGCCAGGAGTTGATTAGAGAGCAGTGAAGCAGAAACTCTGCAGCAGCTTTTGTATCACACTGTTTAGTAAAAAACAGGGATGACCTGATCCACTTTTTTCACTTTCAATACCGACATCTGAGATTTAGTGTCAGCCGATACAGAAAAACAGCTGAACTGACTTAAAATGTTTTTAAAACCCAGACATAAATGTACTGAAGTATAAATTTATGTAATAACTCTGCACAAGTACAGCAGCCTGAAATACGTCAATAGCTTCACAAGCTTAATTAAACATGTAAAAACAACACAACTGAAATTGTTCAGTCAGTGCAATTAGGAGTAGAACAGCCAGTGGAAAATAAATAATAAAGAAACTGAAACTAACAAAAAGAAAAGGTTGACTACCTTAGTTAAACGTAAAAATAAACTGAAACAAACCTTCTTTCAAATGGCTGTCTAGCTAAGAATATTTTATTGGTGCACCTCTAATAAAAAATGCTTTCGATGCAATGGAACTTTTCACATTTTGTCCCATTACAACCACAAGCTCATCGTCTACGAAAAGGAAATATCAGTGAGCCTCACGGCTTCCTGTCCAATCAGGACACTGTAAATCTGCTGCATGTTTTTACATTCAGTAGGTTAGATTTCTGCAACAGTGTTTTTACCGGTTTCTACAGCTCATCTAAAATGCTGCTGACCAACACCAGCAAACTGAATCATTCCAGAACCAGCTCTCAGATCACTGCACCAACTTCCTGTTTGCCAAAGAATAGATCCTAAAATTCTGCTGCTTGTCCACGAAGCACTGAGTGGACTCTGAGTGGCAGGCCAGGTGTGACCCATGGTGACAACATTTGTTCCATTTTTAGCTGATGTAGAACATTTTCACACTGCACCAAGTCAAACCAACCAAATCCTTTGGACAATCTGTTCCCCTCCTTACCTGTGGTGGTGCTACACCAACAATCACTAAAGAAAGCAACATGAAAACCTCTGAAGAAGACACCGAGTGCAACTTCCTTTACCCCCAAATGGAAACAAAAATGCTGTTGAGTCAGATTTTAGAGGTTGTAGAATTTCTATTGCATCTTTGGTTAAAGACCACAAGCCATTTCTCACGCTAGTGCTACACTTACACATTTATTTTGGTTGTATATACCCAGAATGCAATGCTCAATCGTCAGCTTCCTGCTTTTGGAGCGGTCTCTAGTCTGCTTGGTGTTCACATCTGCATTCGGACCGCACCAGAGTGCACCTCAACCGAACCGAGACAGAGGTTTGTAAAGTTTGTTTTTCTTTGGTTTGCATCAGAGTTTGATTACGTATTCACACCTGTGAAAACGAAGTGGATTTCAAGGCAGATGGACTGGAGTTAAGTTACCGGGCTGGTGAGAATTCATTCTAAGTTTTTCTGCTCCTCAGATGTAGAACAAACTCCCTGAAAACCTGAAATGTTCAGAAACTGTTCGACTCCTTTAAATCAGGACTGGAGACATTCTTGTTTACAGCAGCTTTTGATCAAACAATCAAACTAATGAAATGTTTGAAACAAAAAATTGCTTTGCTTTTGCGATACGTCTATATTTTGCCATTTTCTTTGTGCGTTTCCTTTGATGTCCTGTAAAGCCCGTCAGATGACCCCGTCCATGAATGGCGGTGTGTAAATAGACGTCCATTCAGTTCCACTTCAGTAATTCACTACTTTGAGCTACTCTGCTACAGAAAATCCAATGCAGTTTGTGGTTGTAGCGTGACTAAATGTGTTAGAGCGTCTTGGAGGATCAGGGTGGGAGGTGTGTGTGTCCTCTTACTGTGGCAGCTCTCGCAGCTCAGTCCCTTCTGGAAGCCTGTGGCTCCGTTCAGGCCGGGCTTGCTGCCTGGCATCATGATCTGATTGGGGTTGGGTTTGGTACTGGAGCACACAGAACAGTAGGGAGTTATTGTGAGAAGGTTGAAGCTGGAAGCAGATGCTGAGTGTAGCAGTTGATACTCACTAGGTGGGGATGTAGACCTGTTTGAGCTTGCTGTCTGCCTCTGCTGCCTTTAGTCGTTTCTGAGGAAAACATTCATGGTTGGTAAACATCTGGATGACCACATGAGGGATTAACTTGTGTTTCAGGTGTCTCTCTGTTGTGTGACTAGCTGAAGACAGACCTGCTGGATGTAGCGGTCGGTGGTCTTCCACATGTAGTAAAACTGGACTACACTGGCCAGAGATTTCCAGGGCAGCTGGTGATCAGGAAACAATAAATCGTTAGTTACCTCAGAAGATTTCTGCAAATCACACTGCAATCAGACAGGAGAGCTCACAAAGTCCTGACGGATATCGTTGAAGTCTTTGCCATATTTCTCCAGTGCCTCCTCAAACAGCATGGCCTCCGAGGCGCTCCACTCCTCCATCTCGTCCCGGCAGAGCACTGGGCCCCCCTGAGGAACCAGCGTGGACATGGCCTTGGCCAGGTCGTAGTTGTTCTTCTGCAATGTGTCCATGGCATGGAACTAACGCAACAGAGAACATTAGGACATCATTACTACAGCCTTCTGTTGCACTAAACTGTACACGCACACACACACACACAAACACATAGACATGAGTGCATTTTGCCATGGAGAAGTATTTCAGTGTGTGAAGATTTTAGGATTTTTACAAAGTGAATAAAAATCAAAGAAATCACATGTTAAAAAGTATTCACAATCTTTTCCATGAAGTTCCAAGCTGAGCTCAGGTGCCTCCCATTTCCTCTGATCATCCTTTACATCAGGGGTGTCAAACTCAATTTCACCAAGGGCCACTTCAGCATATTGGCCCTCCTCAGCGGGCCACATTGACGATATAAATCAGGAATGCCCAGGTGAAGTCCTCCAGATTGCAACTTTTAGATGCGTCCCTGGTAAAACATACCCCAGACAAAAAGTTGACTTCCCTCATTAGCAGCAACTCAGTTCTGTAGAGGCCTAGTAATGAGTCAATGATCCAGGTGTTAGAGAAGGAACGCATCTAAAGTTGCAGTGG
>CAEFZY010064371.1:0-22679 GCA_903066815.1 Brachyrhaphis roseni | reverse complement strand
TCTATCTATCTATCTATCTATCTATCTATCTATCTATCTATCTATCTATCTATCTATCTATCTATCTATCTATCTATTTAAAAGCAAATTCAGCTTTTAGCAATTTTACTTTTTTTTTCATTTAATAATTTAACTGAATTTCCACAACAGAATGACACTAAAAGTACCAACAACAATTTTATATATAATTTTCTCATCATTAGATTGAAAACTATGTGCTTTTCTTTTGCCAATATTAACATCGGTATTAATTTTTGCACAAAAATAAAAAATAATAAAAAATTGTTTATCTGTATGTTAAAACCAAAAAGCATAAATAAAATGATGGTTCTTTAGAAATAACAAATTTCCTATAGTAGATATAGATAAAAAATTAAAAGGCCATGTAACACCTGAGGCTCTAAATGAATTTTATTTAGCTGGACTGGGAGCAAAAATGGCTCTTTGAATAGTAAAGGTTGCAGACTCTTGCCCTAGTTGTTCCAAATGATTATTGCACCGGCAGCTAACGGTGCTCACAGCGGCAAAATGAGTTTCTGTTACAATAACAATGAGCGTAATCGTTACATGTAGTGTGGAAATGGGCGATTGCAGCATTAAGTCCTCAGTTATCACGCAGGTTTACAGGTTTACGGTCTCTCTCAGTGCCTCTCAGTTCGAGTGTTTTGGCCTCATGGCCCGCAGTTTGCATGATGTTGATTGGTCTCACCGCTGCCATCATCGCCATGGGAACATCTGGCTAAATCCAAATCTCTGTCGAACATACGGGGTGAAGATATTTCCGTCAGGAGCCGATGGAAAACAAAAGCTTTGCTGAAACATTAAACCTAACCTGGATTTATATTGTGACCAGACCTTGAGTGAACCGTACATAAATATGATTTAGAGTCAAAAATAACCCATAAGAGTATGAAACCCTTGATTCCCAAAATGGAAAAGTACATTTAGATTGCACTTTTCTGACAAAAAAAAAAAAAAAAAAGACGGCCATAGCTCTTCATAGGTAAGAAAATGCTTGAGTTTACAATAAGATCACTTAGCATCACTTTTCTTTCCTCCGTGTCTGAGCCAAATGAGTCAAATGAAAAAAGATGAATGCATTTTTCCTCTGAGCATTTTAGCTTCTTCTCTTGTAAGTGGCGTGAACTTGACATGACCTTTTATGCCTAAACAACTTGCCGGTGTTGGGGATCTAAAAGAGAACTGAAAAGTGTTTTTAAGTCAACATTAGGTGAAAAAAAATTGTAAAATAAGTTAGTAAAAGAAAAAAAATACTATTTTCCAGCCAGAAAATCCTCTTGGAGTTTCATTTTTCGGCTTCACACCAAACTTCGTCAGATTTGGATAAGGGAGTTAAAATCACCATGCCAACTTATAAAAATAAAGGAAAAGGGAGCAGATGACATCATCACAGAGAGTTATCCTTAAACTAAACGACTTATTGTGGCTTGTAGAGGCAAACCGATAGGAATGTTTTGTCAAAAGGCCCACTAAAAGCTTCATATCTTGACAGAGTTGTTGCTTCTTTTTTTATAAGTTCAGAGAGAGAATTATGGCACGAGAGTGACTCAGCCAGAAATGCTGAAAGCAACATAATTAATATGAGTACTGGAGCGTTTGTGGCAAAGAGCCTCTTATGGAAGAGGACAGGAGTCCTGCTCTGACGCTCAGGAGGAACGAGGAGGAGGAGAAGCTGAATGGACCAGACAGCAGGCGGATGGAGCAGGGAAGAAGAAGTGGGACATCCTACTGAAAGGATGACCCACTACTGACATCCTTTCATCCTTGACAAGGATGTCATAAAAAAATTAACTTAAAACAAAAACTAGAGCTCAGCTTTTGTTGCTACGGTGCAAAAAAAATCTGGGCATAGAAAAAAAGCAAAAAAAAAAACAGTAGACATCTTAGTTTCTGTCGAGAACTAAGTCCTTCTCATGACAACTTCCTGCATGACTGTGAGTGCTGAGGGAAGAAAGTAAATATTATGTCCGGTTTGATGTTTTCCCTCGGTTTAACAAAAGCAAACGCCGTCGGTGAATAAATAATAATAATTCAACTTCATTGCACTGTCACAAGTACAAGCAACGAAATGTGTAGTCGGAGCCGGGAATTGAACCCGGGTCGCCCTGCTGCCAGCCGGGAGCGTTAACCTCTCGACTATCGGCGCTCAAGTGAACCTGAACATGATTTCCTGCCATTGTTCAACCTGACTCCTGATCTGAGTTTCCTCTGTGTATTGTTTTACAACATGAGCAAATTCTCAACCATTTTTCCTGCCCAGCAGCTCTTTTCCTCTAACAGAATAATTAGCCTGCTGCGTTTTGTTTTTTTTAATCCAAACTGTAGCCAACACGATGATGATCTTCCTCTCCAGTCATTGGCTTTGGATTCCTCACTGGTTGATTCAGCCGTCACTTTCAGAGCCCAGAACAAGATCTCTGTCCGCTGTGAGGCTGACAGAGGAGAACCCAGACAGAAACATGTCTTCCCCTCTGGTTCTTGCCACCTGTGATGGTTTGTGATCGTGTCTTACTGGGTATTCGTGTTTCCTTCTGCAGGTCAAAAATATCCAGGAAATGAAACATCCAGTAAAAGGCAGGGCGCTCAAACTCAGTTTCATTTTGGCCCATATAAAAAATCTGAATGTTCTTAAAGGGCCACTTGTGCCAGAATGTAACGATAAAACCCATTAAGTTTTTAAAATATTTATTTAAAGTTTCATCTGTTAAATAAACACCTAGATGGAGCAACTCTGGCTCCACAACTCCTGTATCAATTCAGTTCCTCTGATAGTTCATAGCAGATCAAATCCAATTTCTGCTCAGGATTGATTCTTAGGAAGCAGAAACTTTTACCTTTTGGTTTTATTTAGCACAGCAGCTGTTTAAGTACTCTGTAAGATTTGTGAATAACTTCCACCTAAACGATATGTAGAAATAATGTTGCACGCTGAAGCAACAAATTTAGTATTGACATGCTTACAGCAGACCATCAGTTGTTGAATTTTCTACGCAAACTAATCAAGTTTCAAATGAATGTGTGTCACAATAAACAATAAATCAATTAATCGCGTGATAAATTAAAGCCAGTGCGATAATTTCCTATTTGCACAATTTATCGTTTTTCTCTTTTAGCCAAAAAGTGGATGAAATAAGTTTTCAGTCTGGTGTTTTGGTCTCAATTAGTCCTACTTTAGAAGGACAATCTTGTTGACAGAGGCTTCATAATTCATTTTATTGGATTTTGTTTGCTTGGATATTTAAAATGTCTTCCAGTTCCGGTGTCAAATGTTAAATTCTCGTTAGGATTGAACATTTATTGATCTTTGAGAATGTGTTCTTGCATTATCAAGCCATTGCCATTCCACTACTTGAAAGTGACCTCAAAACAACAACATTATGTCCAGCAAGATTTGTCATCATAAATGTGTGCTGATAACAGAGTAACATATTGCAGCGCGGAATGAGAAATCTCCATGCTGAAACTTTCCAACGCTCAACATCCAACTTTGATGTGGGTGGAAGTTAAAATATGGATGAGTGCTCAGTCAGATACAGTATTTCCTGAGGACAGTAACACAAAACCACAACTGTGCTGTGCTGTGCACACAGCCGCTCATCGCTATGCAGCTACCTGTCTTCTCCCCGTCTCCCAAAGCAGAAACTCGCCTGCTCTGCGCCGGCGTGTGGGGAGGCAGAGCAACAAGGAAGATGGTGGAAAAAAATGTTTTAAAAAAAGAGACACAGTGTGTGCTATTCTAATTAATTAGCACCCGCTGCGTGCTGCCGCTTTGAGATTGGCTGCAGACCGGAGGCCTTTTCTGCTGGGCGGACGGAGGCGCTGGCCCGCAGGGATGTGACACGTGAAGAGCTGCTGCGGAGACGAGGCCGTCCTGTCAAGGCGAAGAAACTCTCTGAGACGCACAACATCTGAAGCACAGCTTTTCCCCTGAAGGCGTTCAGCAGACCGCAGCTTGAGAAAATAGGACATTTAGAAAAAAGGAAAAAAAAAAAAAAAGAAAAGAAGATACTTATCACACATCCTGACCTTGAGATGGTACAGATTCTTCTTTTGGTCAGATTGAGTTCAGAGGAAGCTCACACAGCTAGTGGAGGCATCTAGGAGAGCAGATGGGTAACTTGTCCTTGTTTTATTATTATTTTTTTTTACTAAAAACAAGCAAGTTGAATCAATTACAGCAGATAGCAAAGTATTATCTGCTTACACTGGCTACAAATAAATCAAACACTGACATTTAAAGTCATTGTTGACATGAGTTAAAGTGCAAAATGCAGAGATGTGTCTCTAAATTTAAGCATTAGGTGTAATTTTGTCACACAGAGGCAGATGTAAAGGTCAAACTGGCATCGGCAAAAACAAACAAAACAAATAACAAAACTGATGTGACTCATTAGTAACATATAATGTGATAGACACAAGATCAATATCAGCAAATATAGATAAAATGTTTGGCATTAACTGACCTACAACCAGAAATGTTTCTTCTTAATCAACGTCAGTCAGGAAAAAAAATGCTTCTTTTAATAGATTTTGTAAATATCAGGTCTCAGAACAAAGATAATGTCAGATTCTGTGCAAACAAGAACAATTCAAGTTTAATTAAATGGAATCAAATTCAGATTCACAACCCAAACATGTATATAGTTGATACAAACGTCTCTTCAGTAAAGTAATATTACGCTTTCAAAATCCACTCTTACAAGGTCAATTCTTCAGATAATAAAAAAACAACTATAAAGAGTTTACCTTGAGTAACAATAAGAGGCTTTGACACATCAATAAGTTTTTTTTTTTTTTTTCTTTTACATAATAATCATGACTGAGTTCAAGGTTCTGGCCGTGTTAGTGTGTCGGCACAATTTCATATGTGTAGCAGAGAATCCAGTAGCTTTAATCACAATATTTATTCAGCTTTTTTAAGGATTTAGAGCCATTACTCAGTCATGGATGACATTTGTCATGATTGTTGGAGTCAGGCATCGGTTCAGAGCGGCTTAAATTTTGATTATTCTGTTCAGACATGTGAAATATCTTCAAGGGCGAACAGGGCAGATTTGTGACAAATGACGCAAACAGCTGGAGGCCTCCGGGGTTGTGTAGAGAAAAGAACAAACAAACTAAAGGTTTGTTTAGTTTCTGTATTCTTAAAGTTTTAATCATAACCCCAAAGTCTCTTCTGAGTGTGTCAGCGATCAGATCTGAGTATTTTTACTGATTCTTTAAAGCTTTTATAGTCCAAAAAAACATAAAAACATCCATATGAGCTGACTGGGTTCAAATCACTGTAATCTTAATTCTGTCAGTTATGGTTTAAGATAAATAAAATAAAAAGGCATTTGACCGTCCTCCGAGGAGCTCCCAGAGCTGAAGTTCTCATTATGCTAGAAAATTACCCAAATTCACGCTCCGCTTGCTTCTTTTGCAGTTTTGAGCCGGATCTCTCAGGCTATTTCATCTTTTATTACAGATTCACACTTCATTTTACGAGTGGGTAACTTTGAGAAAGTTTCTTGGAAGTAACTGAGTGATCTGGCTGCAATCTAAAAAAAAATAATAATGTTGTAAAGTTAACATAGGTGGGTTGGAGTTCACATAATTAAACTAAGGACATCTAACACAAATGACTCCAACTCCAATAAAACTTTAATGCAGCTGAGTGAGTTACTGGATAAATAACCGGAAAAACTATATTTTGCTGGAAAAAATAAATAAAGTCTTAACTGTGAGCCTGAGAGACTCGTTTTGGCTCTGAAACAAATAAACTTGAGTTATCAGAATCTGAACAAGCTGGCAGATGACCAGCAAAGAATGCAGTCGAATCAATTAAACTGTGTGAGAGACTCAGTATCCAAGGCCTAAAGATTATTATTAATGTATGTCAAAGTACGAGAGCTGAAGGACGTAGAAACTTATCAATGTTCACAAAACATGCTAACAAAAGCTGCTAGCTGAAGCAACATGGTTAGAAACGAAAATAGCAGCTAAGTTTGAACCTCTACTTGTCCCTGTTTAAGTACAAGCTAACTGTTAGCACTGCAGCTTCATTGTTATGATGAAGCTGCAGTTTTTTTTGTTTCGTTTTGGGGGTTTTTTCAAAACTGCCTCCCTCCAAAGAGCGCATTGTAACTTCCCACAAACATCCAAATGAAGCATTTCCCATTTAAATCCTGCCTGCGTGGCACTTGAGTGACTGTAAACACGGCCTTTGGCGCCATCGAGTGGTCAGACGCAGAATCACGCATACGCTGTCACCTGAAACGTGAACGATGGCTGCGTGGTGCAGTTGTCCACAAATGGCCCACACACACACACACACACACACACACACACACTCACCCCCACACAAAGCACACCGTGCGTCAAAGTCCATATCCGGTTAGGTGACGCATATAGTAAGATTCAAGTTTTAAAAAGGAGTGTGAAACGTCTAAATGTGGCTCAATTTTCCTTTCTGTAATCTGAGTAAAACCCCATAAATCCCAATTAAAAGCGAGGGTGTTTTTAATTGAATTCTACAATAAAAAGTAGTTTTCATTAGTATGTTATACAGTTGGGAATTGAAAACCATGTATGATTCTAAAACACTCATATTTATTAAGATAATAATCTTTACTGGTTTTTTTAAACAGATAATTTGTCCTGTGTTTAAATCAACGGGTAACGCCCTCTTCACTCTATGAAAAAATTACACATTTTCGGTGCCATAATGTAAATGCGATCGGTTTATGTTTTTTTGTCAGAGTCATGGAGGCGGGAGAGGGGGCACACACACACACACACACACACACACACCCGCACACACACACACATACAGTGTCTCTGCTGTGACTGTGTATCACTTCAGATGCTCTGATAGAATTAAAAATCTGCGCTCCTCCGCCTTGTCGCCAGTGTTGTGCGCATTTTTTCCCTCTCCTCTCCCGCAGCATGGTGCTCGGACTCGGAAGCTCCGCACCGCATTTTTCTCGGACGACTTAGACGAGCCAGCAGAAAGCTCCAGCGCCACCTGTTCCCACCTTTAGATACAAGGTAAGACGCTCGGGAGGCAGGATTTGGACTCTTTTTCTCTTTCTTTTTTTTTTTTCTTCCTTTTTCAAGTGCGGCTGTCTGCCCAGATTAGAAGTGAGAAAAACAAACATCCAAAACGAGTTTGTGGAGAGTTGGCACATGCAGGCTGCCGCACGGTGCGCGTTTTCAGGTCTTTTTTTTTTCTTTTTTCCTTCCTCCTCCTGTTTAAGGTCCCTTTTCTCTCCTCAAGTTCAAAGCGCGTCGGCGGCGGTTGTTGTTGTTTAACGTAGTTTCCGGTCAGCAGGGGGACGTCTTCGTAAACAATGCAGTTTCAGTTGGATTCCTGCGTAATGGCACTCCTATTACATAATTTGCCAATTAGCTAATTCATGATCTCCATCATGTGATATGATCGTCGAGGTTTCATTTCCCTCACAGTTTTTTTTTTTTTTCCTTTCTTGTTTTTTTTAGTTTACAAATAAATTGAAGGCAAATATGTAGATGGTTTTTTTTTTTTCACTAATCAAATCCAACAGCTTTGGTGAATATTTTCCGTCTTTAGAGCCAATTATCCACTTTTCTTTAGCCAAGCTGCCCCTTCACGAGGAAGGCCAGCGATCAATTATCCACTCAGACCTGTTATTTCACAGACTCATGATCACTTACCTCCCCTCTGAGGGCAAAATAAATGTAATCTCATACCAGTGGACTATTACATAACTTTAAAACCGAAGTGCCATTCTGCCTGCGTGGGAGTAGATGTGATGTTCCCACTTCCTTGCTGTTGTTTTGCTTGTTAATTGAGTGAGGAGTATTAGTGTAAGCTGAATTTTTTATATATATATGATTCCTGCAGCTTTTGCTGAAGCCTCTTTTTTATTATTATTACCTCATCTACGTATATCAGTATGCAGATGAAGTGGTCGCTTAGATAATGCCTACCTATGTGAAGACTGTGTCTGCTGAGTTGCATGTTAATTAGAAAGGTGGCATGACCAAGTGTGCATATATTTTGGTGTGTAGGGTGGTGTGTGTGTGTGTGTGTGTGTTGTGTAGGAGAGGTGTGATCGTAGGGTGCTCAAGCATGACGCTTGAGAGCTGCTTGGACATAGTTCAACCTTTCTCTGAGCAGTCTGTCCTGTGCGCTGGAAGTGTCGCGCAAACAGACATGCTACGCTAACCTGACACATCCTTCCTGAGGACTGCTTCAGATTGGAGTCACCAACAGGAAGCCGAAAGTATAGACTTTAAGATGACGCAACTGTACAGTTTATAGATATTTGATTAAAAAACATGATGGTTTTAGAAGAGTTTGCCTTACAGAGAGAGATCTGATCAACCCGTCAGATGAAATCTAAGAGAGGACGGTGGCTCAACTGCAAAAACCCGCTGGGACCAAATGAGCTCACAGGAGATGATTAATTAGAGAAGCAGCCAAGAGTCCCATGGTAACATTTTCTTAACCATGGACTTGGCAGCTAGTTAGTAAGCAGAGCAAAATACAAGCCAGTCATGTATGAAAACCTGCTAGAGGCTGTAAAAGACTTGAGACTGGGTCGAGGTTTTCCCAACTACCTTTAAGCATAAAGCCAGAGCAACAGTGGATGTGAGCTGCTTTACAATAAAGAAAAAATGTTTTCCTCGTGTGCAACAATAACAGAGAGATAAAAAACACAAAAAAACATGAGTTTTTGGTGGTTCTGCAATGTACTCAGGAGGCGTTACTCAGTCCCTCCAGGATGTTGCTATGTGTGTTTTTTGGTGATTGTTGCTGCATTAATTGACAGATTTTGCTGCACCTTTTTCAAAACATTGCGATCAAATTCAAGACAAGGTATTAACATAGTTAATATGTAGACCATAAATAACATTTTCAAGTATCTTCTTCAAATAACACCCTGAAGAATGTCCTGAGGTCATTCAAGTTAGCATGAACTGTACGCCCAATGTAGGCAAAAAACTGCAGCGTCCTGCATGTCACAGGTTCAGCTTTCAAGAGATGTTGTGAAACAGGAAGTTAAATTAGTACTGGGCTAAAGGAAATTAGCTAAAACTCAGCAGAGCAGTGATTGGTCAGGAAAGTAGGAAATACAGAAAACGTTGAGTTGATCCGTCAGATTGGTAGAAAAGTTGCGACGACTGGTGGAAATCGGAACCTGCGATCGCAACGCCCTAGAGGGATCGTTCAGTACAACTACAAATAATATAAAATAAGATATAAAAAGGAAACCATGGATCATTAACCTGTCGTGAAACATCTACCTCATGTTGATCAATCACTTAAAATCCAGATGAACCCCGAAGTTTTGGTTATGATCCTGCCTGGGTCACAGCGGCTTGTTTAGGCAGAGAAAAATGACAAAACTAACCAACAAACTGCTGTGAAGCGTGATCACATAAACATGAATATCTTAAGTTGCTAAAAACCCAGTTAATGAGAAGGCACTCATGCCAAAGAAACAATCTTTCTTAGGATTTCTGAAATATTTTAGACTTCTGTCTGGATAACAGATAATTCTCTACAAAACCTGGGAAAACTCAAATTCTTTCACGCTTTAAAGTTAGAGAATTGGGGAGTTTTTACATTTAGTTCATGCATTCTTATGAATACAGGCAGAGAAGATGTTCACTGTACAGTTACTGTCATGGTCAAGTGTTGGTGCAACCAGGCTACCGTCTGAAAAAAATAAAATATCCAAAATCTGTCCTGGTAAAACCTTTTAATCACCTGGTTTGATGATTCATTCAGGCTAATATTATTATAAAGACACTTTTTGCTATCGGGCAAAATCAGTTTCAAACATAACGCTGCTTATGTAAGCATTAAGGAGAGAAGGTCTCACCCTGATTTCTTCAGAAAATCTTTCTTCACTTGCAGTTTAACATGTTTTTGTGTTTCCAGTTGAACTCGCTGCTGTTTATCACTCAGAGTTTGCAGCCCTGTAACTTTTGTGCCACTGATTTTACTGTCTGGCGAGCGCAACGAGGTGTCCAAGCCAATAAAGGAAAATTGCTCTTGTGGGACAACATTGCCACAGGAAGCACGGCAGAGTAAAGTGGGAGATGTTGTTGCTTACGCCGACAGTAAAGACGCTCCTCCTGAATCAGCCTCTTGTTACCACAGAGGACCCGACCCACCGGATCAACAATATGCTTTTATTGTGGAGAGACGTAGGGCTCCGGTTTGGTGTACATGAAGAAATGTTTTAGCTGAAAGCTGCAGTGTGTAACTCTTACAAAATCATGTTTTTTCCATGTGTGTTTTAAACCGTTACCATGTCGTGATATGAGACACATAACCTGTGAGAAAAAATCAAGCTCCTCCACCTCCTCCCAGCGCTACTATCACGGTCTGCAAAAATGCAGCCAAAAAACAACCAATCAGATCTAGGAGGAGTGTCTTAGCGCTGTCAATTATGCTCATGTACGTGCTGCTCAATGTGCTAATAGAATTACAGGAAAACTGTTTATCCGGCGGCCACGCTAACTAGTCTTAGCATTCGGGCCAGGCTCCATTGTGGCGAGCAGAGAGCGAGGCGGAGGATGTGAGTGGCGCATACATGAGCATGATTGACGATGCTAAAACCCTCCTCCTGGCTCTGACTGGTGTATTTCTTCAGTTAGTACTGGGCGCACTGGGAGAAGGCAAAGGAGCTCCAGTTTTTTCATATATCTGTCTTATGCTGTCATGGAAAAATGATAGTTTTAAAAAATATTTCAAAGAAACTTATAAAAGTTACATACTGCAGCTTTAATTTTACTCATAATAAACATTCTCATTATAATGTATAAGCTGCTCCCAACACTTAAATAGTTTGAAACTGTTATGAGAAAAATAATATGGGTGATGCCACCTAACAACTAGAAACTGATATAACTGTTAACAAGTTGCATAATTTATCTTATGTAATCTGTTAAAGTGGACGTCTTGCATCACTGACTACATTTTACTCCCAATAATTACTGACGATAATATTGGTTTATGTATTTTTTTACACTAGATGGAGTACTGGCATTGAGACCTGTAGGTCGGCAAGAGGAGCTCATTTTTAAGTCAAATGAGTTTAATAGTAGCGACAGCGCCTACGGATCTCCCTCAGGAAATGAGTCGATGTGGTGACGATGGAGCTGAAGCAGCTGAATGTGCCCAAGTTAACTAAAGGTTGAGGGGAAGCCGAGGATTTGCCACCTGACAGAGCTCCAGGGCAAAAGAAAGCAAGTAATTAGCTAGTGGGAGTTAAAAGGGATCCTGGGGCAGAGTTGGAGCTCTCTTGACGCCTTCATTCGTCAAGGTTTCTTCATATCGCTGAGTTGATTTCTAATGACCTGTTCGTTGTTGCTTAACGTCATCATGAACAATATTTTGGTTGTGTTTAGACAAATGTTCATTGTTAAAATGCAAAGACAGATTCAAGAAGAGCTGAATGAGGGAAAGAAATGACAAGTTGGAAGAAGAGTCTTAAAACGTCAGGAACATGTTGCTTTTTCCAAAGACTGTTTTCTTCAGCAAAGGTGGTCTCTGTTGAACGATAATCTGACAGGACAGAGAAAGTAAAGACATGAAGCGTATTGACTCAGGAACGGGAATCGAACCCTGTTGAACACTACAGCCCTTCACACACAATGAGACACCAAGCAACAACTTTACCCTTTTTTTACACTTAGCAGGTTTAGAAAATGGTAAAGCATTTTGACAAGTAGATTTTTTTATATATACATATATATAACTTTCAATGCTCTGAGCCCCATTGAAAACCTCCTGGTTATTGATTCCTGAACTCTTTCTGAGTTAAAACATTAGTTTTGTTGTTTCTAAATGGACATAAACTTGTTTTCTTTGCATTATTTGAGGTCTGAAAGCTCTGCATCTTTTTCCTTATTTTGACCATTTCTCATTTTCTTCAAATACAAACTAAATTTCTGCTTGTAATTTCAGAGACATGTTGTCAGAACTTCATAGAATAAAAGAACAATGTTCATTTACTCAAACATATACATATACAGAGTGAAATGAAAGAAACTGATCATTTTAAGTCATCTCTTTTTTTTCCTCCAGAGTTGTAAATAGTTTAGATTGATATATATTACTATTCAACTGTTTCATTTTTATTTCAAAATTGACATGTGCAGGTATAAATGCGCTCGCAACTTTTTATTCTGACATTAAATCAAACTTTGACATTTTAATTTAATAAGAAAATTCTTTATTCAGAGGCATAATTAAAATTTTCAATACTTTCCTCAAAATCAGAAGTTTACATACATTAAGACTAGTTTGTTTAAATCAGTTTGATAATCTCATGCAGGTATCCATGTAAGTGCCTGACAGGATCATTCAAATCATTTGTTTTAATAGGAGGTAGATTATAGAGCAGCACTTACATACTGTCTTAAAATCTACCTCCTTGTGTGACATCATGGAAAACTCAAAATAAATCCGCCAACATATCAGGAAGAGAACGGTGGACCTCTACAAGTCTGGTCCGCCATCAGGTCCAGTTTCTAGATGCTGCATTATTCTGTTCAGAAATGAATCTGCTAGTTTATACAAATTGGGAATATCCATCAAACACACTGTCCAAAATGTGCATATCAGCCACAGAGCAAAAACAATCGAAACAAAGTCGTTTACTGATTTGGACTGAACGGCCATTCAGACAGGAAGAGTCCAAGTGACACAAGTCAGATTTCGTTTTCAAAATGTCCTTGAAGACCAAAACTTTCTTTTCTGCAGACTCTTCCTGTGGTCTGATGAAACTAAAACGGAAATGTTTGACCACAATGTCGTTGCTACACTTATAGGGACTGATTTACTTCACAAAATAGGCAGAACAGAGAGTAAAAAGTAAAACGTTGTTGGAATATTGAGGTGAAATCTCACAAAGTCACCCAGGAAGTTATAGCTTGTTAGAGATATTTGAAATGTTTGATCCAAGTTATGCAGCTTGAAAGACAATTCTATTAAATATTAAGGAAATTTACATAAATATCTGAATTTTTTTAAACAAATCTCATATTTTGTCATTCACCTCTAACCCGAAACGTTCACTGGAGGACCAGCACCCCTCCTGACCTCACTGGGGACAAGGATGTTAGAAAATGGATGGATGGATTTTGTCATTCATCACATGCAAATAATTTCAGTAATTTTACCTCAGGGAAAACAGAAATAGCTAACTTTCTGACGGCCAGACGATGATGTAAAGTTACTTGATTAGGTGAATAAAATGACAAATGTTTCTGCAACATGATTACAATAATAATGCAGGCTTTTGTCCTCTTGTGGTCACTCTAACACAATCTGAAAATGGAGGATGATCCTTTGTCAGTATTAAGAGACCAGGCTGTGTGGAAATCGCTTAAAGTGACAGACACTAACAACATGTTGATGGTCTCCTCTCCACACACATTCGGCACGCAGCGTTTCAAAAATATTCTTATATCATTCCACACAATGCTTTTTTAAAAATTCATTTTGCAAACCGCTCCTTTTTCAGTCAAGCATTTAAAGCATTCTGGCAAAAAACAAAAAATCTTCTTACCTAACAGCCCTTCACCAAAATAACGTTTTGTAAGAGGTGATGTTCGTGCAACATTTCACTCTGAACCAGTGAGTCATCACGGTCCGGTCAGATCGGAAAAGGGAGAATGCAGTCCGTAAAATAAAAAAGGAATTTAAGAAAAACTTTTAAAAAATGTCTTTCCAGCTATTTCGCAGAATTTCTCGGGGGCTTTCAGTTTTATGACACTCACATTTTTCTTGAATGTTGACTTGCTAGTTGCTAAAAAACTTTTTTCTTCTTTTTTTGGTAGAGTTCTACATTTGATCACACATGGGAAAATATAGTATGTATATATGAACGACGATCTTTTTCTCGCGGTCTTCTTACAAAGTCAGATCTGAAAAGTGTGGCATGTATTTGTATTCAGCCCCCGGAGTCAATACTTCGTAGAACAACTTTTATTTGAAGTTATGGCTTCACATTTCTTGGGGAAGAGGAGCTTCTCACATGTAGAGATTTACTATTTGATCATTTATGTTTATGTAAATTTTTGAGGGTCTGAAATCAGACTGAAACCAGCTTCAGGCGATTTACTGCCGAGATGTTGTCTGACTAAAACAGGAATTCTGATAGTGGCTTCATAATTGTCCTTTGTTAGCTAAACGGAAACTATTTTACATAAAGCCTGTCAGATTATAGTCTGAACCTGCTGTAGGCGGAAAGCTGCCTCTTTGTTAATATTTTACAAAGCGGATTGAGTAGATTAGTCTTTATAATTCTATGGATTTGTTGTATCTTTGTTTTTTGGGGGGGTTTTTAGGGAACACAGACATTATTTGTCTCTTGTTTCATGTTCAGCTCGTAGGTCACAAAATTAACTTTCTCTGGGTTTTGTTGAGAGCAGTGAAACAGTAAAGCAACATAATTAAACTGTCTAAATAAAGGATTAAGGTTTGGCAATAAATGCCTGTAAATTGTTATGTTGTTTGGCCATTCTGGCTACAAAATGGCCAAAGCTACATAGTTAATAGTTTTGAATTTTTGGATCAATTCCTGATAAAGCCCAGAAGCTCTGACCTTATTTGGATTTAACAAGATGCATTATGTTGACATAAACAATATTTTATGTAGTTAGGTGGCAAAACAAGAGTCAGGACAAATAAATGAAAGCAGATATTTACATTTATACAAAAAAAATTTTCTCTCTCTTTCTGTGTGACCAACATTAATCTAAACTTCCTGTTTTAGGTCAGTGAGTGGCACATAAAGCATATAAACAGATAAAGTTCTATGAAAAAGTATTCACCCCCTTACAGATGGCTTCTGCTTTTGCCGGGTTTTTTTGTAACAGTTAAATGTTGCAGATAATCAAACAAACTTTAATTTCAGACAACTTTGATCAAGGCAGTTAAGTGAATATTAAGCTAACTAAATATGCTGGCGGCAGTGTGATGGTCTGGGACTGCTATGAAATATACACTAGTCTAGTCAAACTGAAATCTAATCAAAATATTATTGCATGACTATCTTTAAGGAAGCCATATATTCTCAAAACTACATTTTAATGTGTTTTGAATTAAAACACAATAAAAGGATCTGCAAAAACGATGATGATGTTAAACAGTCAATGCCAGTCATCACGTATGTCTGGTCCGTTGTTGCCATCAATAATTTAGCGGAAGTGACTTTTTTAACCTCAACCTCAATTTCCCTACGGGATTAATAAAGTTTAACCTAACCTAACCTAACCTAAAAGTTTGCTTGAATAGTTGTTTTTTCCTCAATAAAAATAATTATACTTTAGAAAGTGGCATTTGCATTTACTCAGGTTATGTTGGACTCATAAAAAAACGTATAACGATCTGAAAAATAGGGAGTGTGAACGTGCCATAAATTTTTGTAAAAGGACTATGTAACACATTTTTTAGTTTTTTTCTTACAGTTTTCAAAATACACACACACACGTTTGTGTGGCTATCTTTGTGGGGACTTTCCATTGACTTCCATTCATTTCTACAGCCTAAACCTTACAGTTATCATAACCCTAACCCTAAACAAAACTAAATTCACACCTTAGTCCTAAATCTAACCCCTGACCCAAAAACAGTGTTTCTACTTGAGGGGACCAGACTTCGGTCCCAACAAGGAGCAGTGGGTCCCCACAATGTAGTATGTCAGGAACATGGTCCCCACAAGGCATTATAAACAAACACACACACACACACAGTTCTGGGTGTGACAGAACTATTTGTGACAGCTCTCCGGAGCCGCCGCACCATCAGACGAACCGATCTGTTTCTATGATTATCCAAATTCACAGTTATGCTAACAGTCCCTTCTTCTGTTCTGCAACCCGACTGTTGCCTCTGACTCACACTGATGCCTTTGTATGACTTCACACATATACTGACACGCAGCTCTCACGTCTTCTTTACCAGCACTAAGTGAATGTGCAGTGGTTTTCACTGCAGCAGGCATCAAAACGGACACCTGTCATCAGTCCGCAGCCCCCACGTGTCCACTGCTGCCCCCTGTGGATACTTATAGCCCTCCTCAATTATGTTCTTCCATTAGTCATCCTACGCGCGTTGTGGTGATGGGCTACTGGCTATACTTAGCCATCGCCATGGTCACTCCTGTGCAAATGAGAGATTTTACAAACATAATTGTGGTTGGCGTCAAACATGATGAATAGAGATGAGTGTTACGCACACGGCTCTTGTTTTATTTCTGGACGGGTTTTTTTTTGGTTTTTTTTATCAAATGCGGAAACGTTTTAGTGATTGAGCACCTTTTATTTGTTGTGTCAATTAAAATCCACCCAGTTAATTCAGGGCAAAACAATCAGGCTGCCGCTTTAAAATTAATGTACATCAATAAAGGCAGTAGGTATGTTGACAACTTTAAAAACAAACCAGCTTAATAATCAAGTTGGCTTGTTTATATCTGAAATATGAGGTGTAATTTGATATGTATTACATATCAATAATAAACAATATTAGCATTTACTTTATAGTACATTAAAAATGTGCTTTTATAATACATATCTGGGCGACGTCTGAATTTTTAATCCTGTAATTAAACGCCTTTATTTTAATGTGAATTTTCATCATCTGTAGCATAGTTTACTGTTAAAGTAAACACAGTACAGATACTCTAAAAATGGTAAAATATGTGAGAATTTATCTGCCAGTAATTTACCACTAACATGCCAGGAACATTTTCAACACACATTTTTGAAGTAATTTGCTGTAAAAATAAATACAGATGTTAAACTAAGTTTATAGTAAAATTCAGCTTCCTGTAGCTGGCAGTACTTTACTGCAAGTTTAGTTTTAGTACTGCATTTGATCAGAAACCTATAGCACAAATAAAATGTAGTGCAACACTTTAAAGAACAGTCTTAGTTTTACAGTAAAATAATGTAACAAGTAATTCACATGGGAAATAATTTTCTATCAGCATAAAAAGAAAGAGAAGAAACTGGGGACAGACTTGCTTAAACATCTAAATCATCAGTATGTTGTCAGTAACACTCTAATTTTGCGTCATTTATCTTTGCTGTAAATAAATTATTTACATGCATCCGTTTCCAACTGAGCAAAAAGTTTGAAAATGACATTAATTCATCTTTAGATCTGATAACCTGCACCCACAGCTCTACATGTACATGAGTTGCGACTATTGACAAGCAGGAAATCTCCTTGGGATTTTCTGAAACTTTGTGTCAAAAATGTCCTTTAATTCGTAAAGGTTTAGCTGAGTGTTGCTGTCTGCCAACAAATCAGTCTGAATATTTCCTGACGTTGCTGGTTTGCAACGATTACTGGGCCGTGACATGAAGGGTCACCCAAAGTTTAATGCCGGTCACCTCGTCACGATGAGGACAGAAAAAAATGATGCTTTGATCCAACCGAGCGAGGAGCGAGCGCTCAGCTCCAATCAGCAGTCTGATCAGCTGTGTCTGAAAACCCTTTGTTATGGTTTCATCTGCGACATACCTAAAACTTCTTCTCTGAAAATGCTTCGGATTTTCCTGTGCAGCTCCTGAGAGACAGTGTTGTCTTACCTCCGGAGGTTGAACCCGGAAAATACCCCCGTTCCTTCATGCTGGTAATTGGTCCCAGCTGGCATCCAAAATCTCCTCCTCTCACATCCAGAGGATGTCGGTCTCATAGGGGTTAGAGGTCGCTGCTTTTCTGACAGACAGATAAAGAGTTGGGAAAACTATTACCAGTATTTCTGATTGCTTAGATCCTGAGAGCAAGTTGGTGATATCTCCAGTGGGACAAGAGTTGGAAAAATTCAGTTTCTCTGCTTTTGTTGAACTGGACATGAAAGACTGTAAAGAGGAAAACTTCATACTCATCCCGTTTTTCTTACACTAAATAAGAAATCTGATTACAAAGAGATTTTTACATATAAGGTTTCAAGGCATTCTGATGATGCCTGGATAACCATTACAGCTAAAAGTGTTGAGTAATAAGATTACTAACGTTATTTCGTTACTTCGGACAGTCAAACATAATATTCTTATAGCTACAACTGGAAAAGCACAGCTGTTAACATTAATGCTACACACGTCCAACACCACAAAAGGAATTAGATTCTTTCAGGCCTCTATAAATCTGAAGTGCCTTATTCACAGCATCAGACGAGAGACAGACAGACATACCTCTGTTAAAACCGCAGTCTAGTCAGAATCAAATTAAATGTCACACCTAAGAAAGACGAGACAAGAATATGAGACGGCAGCTTCCATTTACTCCTGGGAAACTTAAGAGAAGGGAGAAAAAACTTGGAAAAATATTAACTTTATCAGTTCCTCACACATGCTGCAGCCAAAACTGTAAGTATGTAAACATTTGTAAACATTCCCTAAAAAATTGTCTGTAATCAAGAGGACTAAAAACTTAGTTTTAAGCGTAATGGCTTGCAAAAAAGAACTTGGTATTTAAAACAAAAACAAACTTAATTTCAAAGTAGGAGCTCAGAAAACGTAGGAACAATACTGAGGTTCTGACTCAGTTCCCAGATTCTTTACAGACGATAAAAAAGCAACTGAAATGTGGACATATTGTTTGAAGAAAGTAACAGAAAAAAAAGGGTGACGCATCGATTTAGCACCAGAGAACTACAGCAGAAAAAACAGCAGAACACCTTACTTGTTGTCTGGGTCTCTGTGGATGTGTGATTCTGACGTCTGGCTCTGGTCTTGGGTGTTGACCGAGATTCTGCACCAACAGCTGTCAGCAGGGATGGAAGATCAATGTCTTTAGAGACAGAGCATTAGATTATTGTCCTTTTGGACGACCCGTACATGCCCGACATTGCTGATGTAGGAGTTTAACCAGGCTAAGCTTGTCAGGCATAAACTGGACGACATTTTGAGTTTTCAATATTTCCACATCTTTTTTGTGAAGTGCACCAGTCCCTCCTGCAGCAAATCACGACAAGCTGACGACGGCATGAAGCTGAAATGGTCTGGTTTTCCACTAAATATTATATATTTTTAGAGCGCTGGTTTTTTCCATTTTCTGCAGATCTTCAGAACCGGGCTCCCATTTAATTCCCTTCTCCCTTATTCGCCCTTATCTTTTCAAAGATACTGAGCTTCCAACTAGAATAACAGAAAACTTTTACTCCAACTCCATCTTTGCAGTTTTCAAGCTATTTTTCCAGATACATGTCAACATTTCTGACAAAATGTCAGCTTGCCAAATCTTGTCTTAATCACCTGAGTAAATCTAAATGTGATCAGGACGTGGTAATAATTCACCAAAACAAAACGTGACATAAAGGCTCAAATTCTGACCGCAAATTAGTTTGCTGGCTTCAGTCACGACGTGACACGGTGCACAACATGCTGTCACTGTCGCTGCAGGTTTATGTTGAAGACTCTGTGCAGCAGGGCTGATGATGTGGCAGAGGCCGGACATCGTTAGTAGCTGAATCAGCTCGGTGTCGAGGAGGCAGGAGATGTCACCGAGGATTCAGTTTCCTCCTTGTTCTCCCTTTGCTGCTTGTCTTGGGAGTTAGCTTCTGCTGTCTCAGGACAAGTTTAACTTTTCCATCTTGCTCTTCCTGCATATAGAAAAAAAAAAGTTGAAGTTTCATATCGTATTTTAATTATTTTTTTTCTTTGCAGGCAGGATAGAGATATCAATGTCAACTGTAAACATGGCAAACTTCAACTAATTTTGTGGTGAAACTTGCTTAGCTCAGTGTAAAGCAGTTTATTAACTGGAGGATGCTTCCCATTATCCTTTTCCTATTGTTGCCACGTCCACCTACACATAAAACTCAACTGAATTCAATGTTATGCTCCCTCAGGAGAATAACTTCTGTTTTCTGGTGAATAATTTTAGCTAGATTACTAATTTCTCTCAAATCTATGCTAAATATGAACCTAATTAGCATTTTTTTTTATTCACTACCATTATTATAGTGACATGAAATGTTGAGTACAATACTACAACACAAGAAACATTATTAGCTTTTGCTTGAAATAACATGTTTCTAAAGTTACATCCCAACAAATTCAAACATGACAAACATTAAATCCCTTTAGTCTTGAGGAACATCACATGTAGCCTTTGATCAGATATTTATAGTAGCTGAAGTAGTGTTGAACCAAAAATCGTCAAAAACTCTAAAGATTTTCCGCATTGTTACATATGATTTTAGATGAACAGACTTTAACGCTGCTGTTAAGTTAATCACTTTTGAAGCAGGACAGATGTAACTGGCTGAACACGGGATCATTTCTCATGTTGCTTTTGCATTTATCCACTTTTATGTTTTTCATTTGTTCAAAGCAGCTCAGTGTTCCTTCTGTATTTAACACGATGCTTTGAAATGTCTTTTTTTTTTGTCTACAACAGTAAAATAATTCCAGAGGTTCTTCCAGTTTCTCTCTGTCCTGTACTGAGCATCATGCCGCTCTCCCTGATTTTTCTCTTTTCTGCCCACAATTTTTGAAGCCTTTTTGAGGACGTGTCTAAACAAAGGTGTCTGCCAAACTTGAGACTGAGGCATGCATTTGTTTTGGGACAAAAAGATGCACCTGGAAACGTACAGACTTCTGACTGTGGACGTTATTCCTGTGTGACCAGAGAGACATATCTGTTTCAGAGGCAAACCACTAGATCCTGCAAGTAAGGACACCATGATGTCTCTGTGAGACCAAGGCTTTCACAGAGCAGCTGCATGCTGTCAGAAACTTTTTCATCCTACACAGTTCTCCCACAAAATGCTGATCGTTTTTTTTATTTTTTATTATTATTTCATTTTTTTTTACACGGAGGAAAGCATGTCTTCACATGGAGCCTGGGAGTGACAGGTGGAGAAATAAAAATAGAGCGAGAAAAGCTGCTCCCTCAGTTTGAGAAGCCAAGCAGAGATTTAAAACCAACTCTCTGTTTAGTAAGTAAATCTGTACTGACAGATTTGCTGATGGAAAACAGTCTGTTGGAGTAATACAGCTAAGTAATCCAGGGATACAAGCCAAAGCAGATGTTTACAACAAATATGTAAACATACACACATTTTTATTATTATTATTATTATTTCTCACTCTCTGCTTTAGAATGAGACTAAACTGTTTTAACTCAGTTAGCATTTCCTGAAGTAATTAAGTTAGAAAATAATCATAGACTTTTTTATACTACAATTAATTACTTACTTTCAATTCAAAGTTGATATGCACTAAGTTAATCAGATAATGCTTCTGCTGTTGGTGTTCCCGCTAAAGCCTCTTTTTTTTTTTTTTGCCCCGACTTTCCCTTTACGACAATCTTATCCTGCAGTGTGTGGTGTGTTACTTGGTGGTGTGATGCTGTGGGGTTTTCCCTGACTGAACGCGGCCTGTTGAATGTGACAAGTAGCCAATCAGAAAGCGCGGTGACGTCAGAACGGAGGGGAATCCCAAACAGCTGACATGGCGCAACCGAGAGTCCGATGGACATCGGAGGTGATATGTGGAAATGTTTATTACTATATGTAAAGGTCATTTTTATATATGTTTATTATATGTGGTTATGTTTATTCAGTTAAAAATGTTAACTACAAAAAAACATAACAGCAAATAGAGCAGCTGCTCCCGCCGTTTTTTATCAAACGCCTTTTCTTTTTGTTTAGTCTTTTTTTAAAAAAATGAGTCCACAAACTATCACTACTGCTCCTACATCGGTTTGATTATTCCAAATTCACGTTTGATATGTTGGGGGTTTTACTGGATTGTCTTCGTGTGTGGCGTGTTGCTCCTGCCGTGTGTCTGGACACACGAACCGACCGAACCTGTTGGACTTTTATCGGCTCTGTGGTCACAGAGGTTCGTAAAATCGGCCGACAATCCTTAAATCGTGCCGTGTGAACCAGACCTAAAACTCATAAACTCCTCTCATCTCGTCTCGACCGCTAACGCTCTCTGACGCTGGTCGCTATGGTAACGTTTACATATCCCTTCAAAATAAGATACAGATGCGCCACAAAAACGAACATTTTACTTTCATGAAAAGTTTAACTCACGATAACGACTAACGGGAGCCCTGAGCTTGTTTCTCTGCAACGAGACGATCCATCTGGGAGACAATGTCACCAGAAGTGTTGCTGATGCTCAGTGTGTTTGGTCTCTACGTGGTGAAGCGGTTTGAAGCTTCATTGCCTCATTAACATCCGGTCACCATATCATGGAGAGCAGCTTGGACTGTGGGAATCACCTACCGGTCCAGGATAAATCCATCCTCCTGTCTCTTCTCTGGGCCTTAACCCTTCACATAGAAACTTTCCAAAGACTCTTATCTGTTTCTGACTCATTTTGCTGCTTGTGGCTCAATGTTGGCGCTCAAGACGTAACCGAGAGAATCCGGTTAAAGGATTTTCAAAATAAAAGATCCTCCAGACTCAAATAATACATAAAATGGAAATATTTAATTATTTCTTGCTACAATTCACACAAGCTCTCCAAAATCGGACAATAGATTTTGGTGAAAACATTGCCTGGTCTCGATGTCTGCTGCGACATTCGGATGGTGGGATCAGAATTTGGCGTCAACAACATGAAAGGATGCAAGGGCGTAGGTTTGGTCTAAGTTTTGGTGGGGACCTTGACACCATCTCTCAACCCCCCCCCCCCCCCCCCCCCCC
>CAEFZY010064370.1:0-31287 GCA_903066815.1 Brachyrhaphis roseni | reverse complement strand
TATGTAAAACATAAACCTGTGATCCACAAACATAAAAATTCCACAAATAGGTTCAAATATATCCAAAAAAACATCAAGAGTAAAAGAACATTTGATATTTGGTCAAACATTTTCAAAATTTGAAACAAGATTCTGGAATGGGAATGAATCAATTTAAGACTTAAGGATATTTCATATCTTTAAACATCTGCACAGTGGCGCAGTTGGTAGCACCGTTGCCTTGCAGCAAGAAGGTCCTGGGGTTGATTCCCGGCCCGGGGTCTTTCTCGGGGTTTACATGTTTTCCCTGTGCATGCCTGGGTTCTCTCTGGGTACTCCGGCTTTCTCCCACAGTCCAAAAATATTTCTGTTAGATAAATGGGTCTCTCTAAATTCTCCCTAGGTTGTTTGTCCTGTCTGTCTCTGTGTTGCCCTGTGACAGACTGCCGACCTTTCCAGGATGAAGAAGAGGAATCCTTAAATATTTTGCCAGAAATATTATGTGAGTCAAAGTTTTTCCAGATCCTTTTTACAGCCTTTAAATGAGGTGTTACTTAGGAAAAACAGACAGACAGGAAGTCTGAATGTGACTAAAGAAAGATTGGTTCAAACTAATGTCACATCAACAGCATCAACATTTAAAGGTTCCTCTCCTCTAGCTGGTCTTACCTGAGAAGTTCAGATCTGCAGTTAAAAAGAAGGAGATCCAGACGACATTCAGCAGAACCAAACTGATCCAAACTACCTGCTGCATGATTTGATCTGCTGCTGATCTCTGACTTCACTCAGTCAGTGAAGAAGACAGACTGAACATTACAGATTAGAGTTACAGGATGAACCACAGCTCTATATGGTTATGACGGTTTCATGTCTCTCTGCAGCCATGGTGACCTTATTATAAACAACCACAAACCTAACAGGAGACATTCTGCATAACACCTGATTATGTGCACAGCTGGTTGCAAACCAGATACATACACTGCTGTTTGAAACTTACTGAAGTTGAACTTTGGCCTCTGCTTTTCTGTCTCTCAATGAGTTTTATCTAGAAAGCTTTAAGAAGTAACATCTGACATGTTTAGTTTCGCTGAAAGTTGAAAATTTTCCTACCAGGTTCCTACCAGGCTGGGCACTGATAGGAGGGGTGGGAATCCGTTTCAGTGTGCCAGTTAGAAATTAGAGAGTTTTTTTTATTTTTTATTTTTTTGATAAATGCAGGAAGCCGGGTCATAATGCCGGCAGGAAGAGCATTAGGCTGATCCTGATTGGCTGGCTGCATTACAGCTAAGGTAGAGAATATGAGGAGCAGATCACTCAGATCTGTGTCCAGACAATCTGAACTGATCATGGAATTAGTCAAAAGGAGATTTATTTGGACAGGAACCAGTTTCCTCATCTTACAGTCCAACCAACATGATGTTGTTGACGCATCATTGCATGAAATATTCTCTCATTACTTTTTCTCTGCTGAACTGAAACCCTTGCTTTGAGAAACTTAGAGTCTCTACAGATGCCCGCCTACCGGAGGCAGCTAACATAAACCTTTCATCTTTAAAATCGTTTATTTTTTTTAGTATTAAAACAGAGATCATTTTTAACATCTTATTCCGGAGGAGGACTCTGGTTTGTGTGCAGAGCTGAGTTCAGAGAACGATGCCTTTATGGAGCTGTGAGAAACGTCTGAACTGAAACACCTTGGTGTGTCTCCTGACCACAATCAAAACTGTCAGAAAAAATTTCACACGATTTCAGCAGGTTGAGTGATGTAGAGAAAAATTATTTCAGGTGATGTGATTTTCTTTTAAGCTAAACTTCATCTGTGGCTGAATTCAAGTCAGGTCAAGTTTACATGAACAGCACATTTCAGCAGCAAAGCAGATTAAAGTGATTTACATGTTAAAAACACAAAAATCAATTAAAAAAAAAACGTGTATCGTAGCCATGGTAACTAATCTTGTCAAATAAATGTGGACTAAAGCATCAAAGTTTCTCTCATTAGTAGATATTATGAAATCATTTATTATAAAAGTAAGAATTTCAACACAAGCAGCTCCAGACAACATAACTGAGAAACAGAATAAAACACACGGACTTACAGACACAAGCTGCCCTCTGCTGGTAGAAAGACTTACTGCACCCACTATTAGTGAAATTATTCACAGTTCAGCTCAATTCAAGGGTTAAAATAAAAGCCAAACAAGAATAGAAGAATTTAAGCTTATGTAACATGATGTGACGATGTTACAATGTCAAACGTTGTCAATGTAGCATTGACAACGTTTGATTAATGTATCATTCAGTGTTTAAACAACTCATCATAAACCTGTTATGATCAGGTTGATTAGATTCTGGTCAACTGAACCAAATGTTTCCATCTGTTTCAGGTCTTCTGTTCCAGTTAGTGCAGAAAAAAAATTACATGCATCTGCAAAATCGCAAAAAAAGATGAAAACTACAATATTTACACGTTGAATCGAGCGTTGTTGTGTATTTAACTCCTCCACTGCTGCTGTTTTTGCCTGTTTTTACCAGTAGTTGTTACCGACAGCAGATTCTTTGTGTGCGTTGATCCATCATGAGTTTCTCTCTCAGGAGTCTTGTGTTAGGTTTGTGCATTTACTGTCCCAGTTATTCTAAGTATATTTTTCTGAAATTATTGCTACAAACTGTCACAATCCTCAAGCTGTTTATAACTCAAATGTTATCGCTGATGTTTTAGAACATGCAGTAGTAAATCGATGAACTAAAAAACCTGGACCTAACTCCTTAGTTTTGTTTGAATTTCAGACCAATCTATAAACTTCCTTTTCTTTCTTAAATCTTAAAGATAATGATTTATTTTATTTAAATAAAAGCCTTTTAAAATGAGACTGACGTTGCTGAAATCTTCCAGTTTGATTTTAAACTGTTAAAATTTTACCACTTCAGCACCTCTTTCTTGCTTGGTACCACAGGGTCCGATTCCGGGACCACTTTCTGGACACCACAGGCCGATTCATCTGTAGTGTCCTGTAACTTTGAAATGCGTCTCTATTTCAGCACAACCAAGTCACATAATGAGGCTATTAGCAGGACTCTGAGGAACTGAACTGAGGAGGTGATTCAGTCATTTGATCGATCTGATTGGACCAGGGACTCATCTAAACGTTGAACTTGAAGACCCCCAGCATATTGTGATGGCAGGATTTCTTAGTTTTACCACCAAAAACAGACATTTGGGGGAATAAATGAATATGAAAACTCACCCAACCAGTAAAATAAAAAAATTTTAATTAGATAGTTTAGGGGTTTATCTCGGCCCCCTAAACTGAGACAGACCAAACTGTACATCATGGAGATCTGACATTTGTTACATAGATAGATCCTTCAAATCAATAAAAGGATTCTGTTATTTCCTCAAATGTGCAGGAAGGTGGCAATTTTGGGTCAAAAAAGTCATTTTTTATGTTTGCTTCAAACTTTGCTAAAGTCCTCAGAGATTCTGAGCTGTTGGCTTCAAAAGGGCTCAGTGTGGAGATAAAGGATGAGGGATGTAAAGGTTAACTTCAAAACTTTTAAGGTTGGTGTAAATTGTGAAGCACTTTGGTCAACTATGTTGTTTTAAATGAGGCATGCAAATAAATTTACATGCCTCATTTACATTGACATTTTGCTGCTAATTATGGAACTTTCATGCTTTTATTTTTTTTATTTTATTTTTTTTGCAACATTCCTGTACTCAAGTGTTTTGCCTCATGTATATGTTAGTAGTGATTTCTTCTTGTTGAGTGTTAATGCAGATTCAGGCCTCAGTGCAGCTGAAGAGGAAGTTGAGAGAGAGAGATATTTTAATGCTTTTTTTATGTAGGTTATAAAAGTATTTAAAAAAAACATGTGTGTGTAGTTTGACCTGTTTTAATGGTTGAATATTGAGTCGAATAGCAGGGAGATCTGACAATGTTTGAATTCAACTGGAGCGTCTCGATTCTGATGGTTGGATGGAAATCAGGTGAGTCTGATTACTGGATGTGGAACAGCTTCTGCAATTTTTAACAGTTTTAAAGTAAAGTACAAGCTGACTTTTTAGCAGTAGGAAACTGAACAGTAGTTTCACCTCATTTCTGCAAACAAATAAATAAATTCTAAAGTTTTGTACGTTTGATTCCTAAGGTCTATCATTAGGCTTCATTCACAATTAATTCCAGTCCATTCAGTTTATTTATACTGAGCCAATTCACAACAAATGTCATAGGAAGATATTTTACATGTCAAATAGACTTAATTCATAAATATAAAATCAAATGAATACAGACAGAATGAAATTCAAATTAATATGCTTCAATTCTGTCCTACTTATGATGCCTAATAACTCTTTCGTGTCCTTTTAGTGTTGTGATTTTATTTCCTACCTTATATTAGAATCATGAAGTTTTAAATGTGGTAAAATGTTTTGACTTCATGTTGTTGAGATGCATGTTGGTCTAACCGCTGCTGCATTTCCTCTGAAATCTTCCTCTCCACATAATCAAGTGGAAAGTTTCACTATCACAGAAGCATTCAGTCACTGCGTAACCACAAAAACCCAGACTTTTCATAAAGCTCTGACTAATTTTTTTTTTCATGTTTGGGTTTTGATAAAGGCAGAGCTGCAGCCAGATGTTTGATCAAACCATCCAGAGCGTCCATCAGAGGAACATCTGGTCATCATGAAAGCCGCCAACATCGTCCTGCTTTGCATGCTGGGAGCCGCTCTGCTGTCCACTGTCCTCTGCAACAGTAAGTTCACCAGGAGACGACGCTTCTCCAATCAGCTGATGTCAGTCTGACCATCTCATTTTCAGATGGAGATACTCCGGTCAACTGCTGCTTTGATTTCTTCAAATACCGCATGAACAAAAATGTCATGTCTTCATATTACAAGACTGATCCTCGCTGTTCATTGACTGGAATTGTGTAAGTGCTGCGATCTGGGCTCCCGTTGACCTCTGTGTGTTATATACATTCATTTATTCTGTTTTATTTTTGACTTTGTTTTAATTCTGTAAAACGTGAAGCTCGTTGGTGAGTTTCTTTTTACTTGTCTTCTTTTCCCTTTCAGTTTAATAACAAAAAAAGGACGCTCCATCTGTGTGGATGAAAATCAGCCCTGGGTGAAAACGGTCATTGACTTTCTGGAGAAAAAGACCCGTTAAAGGATCTGAATGTTGTCCATCTTTATCAGATCATGTGAAGGTCTATAAAATGCACGTGGCAGAGTGATTATAATTTTGGCATTCGATTTTGGTTCATAATTTAATATTTTGATATTTATAAAAGGCAGCACTGCAGCCTGTTTTGTTTACGCTAAAATTTGTGCAACACCAGCAGTTGTGTTTTTGCTTTTCTATTCTATTTTTCTGTAATCAAACACAAAGTCTTCTGGATGTTTATTTTGGTTGTTTCATGCTCTCTTTTACTTGATTTTATTCTAAAATAAACGTAACTTTTGTCAAATGGTTCTGATTTTTTTTTATCTTAATAATGAAGCTTTAAGCCAGACAGATTTAACAGCCACATTGATTTATTGTTATAGTTTTATTATCAATTTGCAACTTATTTTACATAAAACGCATGTCACTAAATTTTGTTTCTGAGATTTTATTTTATTTTTTTAATTAACAGCCAGTTAATTGATTAGATTTTCTTAGTTAACTCTGACCAGCAGGGGGCGAAAAGAAAAAAATTCTGCTCTTAGATTGAAGATGTCGTCAAACTTAAAAGATCATTGTACATGTTAGTTTTTACATTAGGCTTTTAATGTCAAAAGTAGATCATAAAATCAACTTTATTTAGTTTTACATCAAAATATAATGTTACTATTTATTTGATCAAAAACATACCTGGAGTTGCTTTGATTCTTTGGTGAATGTGTGAACTCTGGTCCATCTACAAACCTATTCTCAGTTTGGTTGCAGTGGTTCAAAAGGTACATATGAATCCCAAATTCACATGTATGTGCTTGGCAACAGACAATAGAGCAGGGCATTCTGGGTAATACAACCAAAAAGCGTGGGAGAAATGGCTTGCTGCCGAAAGATATGACTGTAAAGTTTACATATATTCATAAAACAAAAAAAATCCATTCATAATATAAAAACAACAGTAATTTACCTCTTAAATATTGTTTGCGTTAAGCCCATTAGTTACTAGGCAACAATTTAGCTGAGTAAATATGAAATATTTGCTCGATATATTAACATATCGAAATGCTCAGTCATGTTCGGACATGTCCAGCTGACCGGCGGAGCGGGGTCACTATGGGTCACTATGGGTCACTATGGGTTACTAGGGGTCACTATGCCGACAGAGAACATCTGTGTCCCGCAGACATCGCTTTCAAACTCCCACTGGTTTCCATCAATGAGCTAAAAGCAGAAATAATTCAGTCAGTCAATATCTAATGTTAATGTTTGGTGATATTTCTATACTGTGGCCTACATATAAACTGATTTAATCTTTGGTCACAAAGTTATTGTTAGTGAAATATGTTAAAAGTTTTACTAATACGTTTTTTTAAAAAAAAGGTTGATTAATGGTGCGAGTCAAATTAAAACATTAAACAAGAATATTTTAAATAAAAGATTACAAGCCATCATAAATATGTAAAGGGGAAGAACAGAGACAGCTGGAACAAACTACACTATGTTTAGCAAACCTACAGTGACCTGAACAATCTGCTGTCAGCAACATTCAGCATTAAACCCATTTCATGTGTGTGTGCTGTCATGATAAACATTTTTAGGTCCAACCACAAACCCAACAGGATGCGTTCTGCTCGGTGCAACAGCAGCCGTTTGTTGCACCTTGAATTTCCTTAATAGGAAATTAATTATAGTCAAAGAAATGAAAAGTTGAGCAAACATTCATGTACAGTTAAGACCAGACAGTCACTCTGTTAGCTGAGGCTTAAGAAGAGATAAACCTCACCACTCTTGTCAATATGAATGTTAATAGTATGAATTTATCCATATCAATGTTTTTCCAGTGGATGTACTTTATATGCTCATCAGCTCATCACATTCTTCTGATACTTTTAGTACATTTTTTATTTGCTTTTGTCGTTTCTTTTTGCTGATGTATTTTGTGTTATGGTGGCTGATGTAAATTGTGGAGAACTTTGGTCAAATGTTTATGTTTTCAAATGTTATACAAATAAATTTGACATTGACATCCAGCTACTAATCCTGAAACTTTCATGTTCTTCAAGTTTTTTTAAATACTTCATTTGAAAGTATAAAAGTGTCACATGTCTATATTTGTAGTCAGTGTTTGTTAAAAGTTAATGCAGATATGCTGGCCTCTGCAAAATTCAGTTAAGAGGAAGTTGAGGGGGAGAAATATATTCTGTGTTCTTATGTGGGTCATAAAACACATCAGTAAAAACACATGTATGTATGTATAGCTTGACTCGGTTTGGTGGTTAAAGATACCTGAAACAATAATCTGTCATGGTTCAGAAAAGTTGCGCAGTGACAACCCAACTGCAGAAAACATCTAGAAAACTAAAATAAATCAACCATATCTGCTAAGTTTGTACAAACAAACAAGGAATTTGAATGTTCAACATTTGTTGCTGTCATTTTACGCTGCCCTTTGTCGAGCCTGTAACCCTCTGTGAGAGAGACTTTTAGGTCAAAATAGTTAGATTAATGTGCGTTATGTTATATTAATGTGTTAATATGCTCAGATTAATCACATGAGGTAACGCGTCACAGTTGACAGCCAAGGTATATATATAAATATTGTATTGCTCTCTGACTGTTAAATGTTCATCAGTTTGTATCCAGGATGTGTGGGGTCTGCAGAGATGTTAGCTACCGTTTTCCTGACCCTAAACCTGCTCACATCCTGGATGGAGGGAAGATCAGCCCTGATGCTCGTCTCTGGACAGCTCTGTGGGCGTTTTTCGTCTGGATGGTTCTGTGTGAGAACCAGCTCAGGAACAGGAAGTGTGACCACTAACTGCTTCCCTCTTTCTTCAAGTCCGACACATTTTTAAATATTGTGATCTTGATCCAGGCAGCACTACAGTCTGCTGTTTATTTTTTAAAAGGTACAGACCGTCAGCTGTGGTGTTGCTGTCTATCATCGCTAACAGAGGAACATCTGTTGCCTGTTCATCCTTCCTGTTCTTCATTAAATTTCATTCATCCTTTTGGAGCAGAAAAAAACACACATCTACAGGCAGGACATTGGCTCAGATACACATCTGTCCTCTAGCATCACTATTAAGGGCTGTACAGTTTTGAACTACATTTCTATCCACATCTCAAGATGGGGATCCTCACTGATTGGCATTTCTGATTCAACCTTCTCAAACCCTGATCTTGTTCTCTTTCAGGATGTGTCTGACTCTTGTAACTCTGTGCAAATGGCTGAAATTATTTCTCTCTCTCTCTATTGAAGCTTGCAAACTCGCCTCAGGACAGTCATGACAATCTGTGCAGATTCATGTTCTACATTTGGAGTTGTGGGTTACTCGGGTGTATCTTTGGAAAAGAAGATTCTGCTGTAAAAGATGCGTCAGAATCTGTACTTAAAGATGTACTTCCCATCTTCTGCTTGGACTCACTCACACCACACTCAGCCCCTCTTGCTGATTTATATTACAGTCTTTTGCCTACACAGGTGAGAAGTGTGTGTGGCGTAGTGCAGGCCTCTCCTGTGGGGTGAAAGGGCCTTGATGATGCCATGCATGGTGTGCATGCATGATTTGTGCATGCAAACCATGCATGGACAAACCGCATGCATAGTTTGCATGGTTTGTGGTAAGAAACCTTGTAAAGGGACACCCACGCCCTTTCCCTGCTGTTTGTGATGATGCAGCGTTATCCTACACCACAACCTCTTCGCTGCTCTTTATGAAGTCTTACAGCCTCTGAAAGCTGCACACTGAACCCCTCAGAGATCCATCAGCACTGACTGAGGCCTGCTGACTGGACGGTGCTGAATAAGCTCCATAGAGAACACTGGTGACTTGGCAAGGATTCTTCCAAGGGCTGGTTGTGACTCAGACTGCTGAAAGAACCAGTGGAAGAGCCACTGTGGACAAGTTCCTGATCCACCAGGAGAACCCCATCCAGACGTCAACCCACCTGATCACAGCAAACAGAGCGTGTAGTAACAAGGTCACTCTAATGGTGCGTTCAAGTGCTAGAAACCTCTGAACCCAAAGAAAGACGACATCTGGAGAAGATCCGGCCAATCACCTTCGACTCAGGCAAAAGCTCAAGAGGGATCGTCTGCAGAAGCTCCTGCACATGTTTCATCAGCATCATTCTCCTTCCATGAAGATGGTGGTTGATGCTGCCAGAGACTTTCTCCACCTTTCAGAGAAGAGACACGTCCATGTTTCTGAGAATGGAAAGAGTTTGTCAGTGATTTTTCCACAGTTTTCAAGCCCAACCCCCTCAGTAACTTTTTTTTTTTATCATAATCAAAAGAAGGGAATGTAATGTAAAACCTTATATGTTCCCCATCCCTCTTTTGCTTTATATTATCTGAATTGCTTTATCAGAAAACAGGGAATAGGTTGTTGATGCTCGAGACTATGTGTGTTACTTTCCTGACCCAGAGCTTATCAGGATCAGAGTTGTCCTCTTTAACATCAAACATGATTCTGTTTTCTTACCAAAACACAAATAAAGGCTAAAAAACAACCTCTAGTCTTTAAGTCAATAAAGATTTAATTCAATTCCTTTAAGCCTTTTTCAGAGTTTTTCTTTTGGTATCATAAAAGTTTAACACTTGATTTTTTTTACTTCTTGCTATTAAGGTGCTACTTTGGTCCGACCACAGCAGCATTTCCTTTGTCATCTACTCTTTCTAATGAAGTGGAAAGTTTCAGTGTCACAGCAGCATACCGTCATCATGTAATCACCAACACCTCCTCTTTCTTTTGACACCTCCACGCCTTTTTTAATATTTTGATATTTATAAAAGGCAGTGCTGCAGCCCGATGTTTGATCAAACCACCCAAAGCGTCTCTATCATCACCAAGAGAGGAACATCTGGTCATCATGAAGGCCACTAACATCGTCCTGCTCTGCATGCTGGGAGCCGCTCTGCTGTCCACTGTCCTCTGTGACGGTAAGTTCACCTGGAGATGATCAGCTGATTCAATTCAGTCTTTTTGTTTGTTTGTTTTGTTGTGATTTCTTGAGCAGTGACAATAAAAGGAATTTTGATTCTTATTCAATTCAAATTCAAAGTTTGTTTATTGATCCTAAAGGGAAATTAAATGTTGTAACTCATGTTCATTCATATTCTTCATTAACTAACGGTTAATAAAGAATTAACCGTTAATAACGGTGTTATTTTCAGGTTCAAGTGCTCCCGACAACTGCTGCTTTGACATCTTCAGACTCCCGGTGGACAAAAATCGAATCTCTTCGTATTACCGGAGTGATTCTCGCTGCGCTAAGGCAGCAGCAGTTGTGTAAGTACTGATAACTGAGTTCCTGTTATTCTCTGAATGTGAATTATGCGGCTTTATTTTGACTTTCCTTAGTTCTATTGAAATCAAAGTTCATTTATTATTTTTATCCGTCTTTTAAGAAAAATGTCTTTTCTTTCAGCTTAATAGGAAAAAAAGGACGTCGCATCTGTGTGGATCCAAATCAGCGCTGGGTGAAGGATGTTATGGACTTTCTGGACAAAGAGTCATTTTAAAGTTGCTGCCATCTGTCCTGATAGTCCAATAACACTCATTGGACAAAGCAATAATGTTTTCAGTATCAGAATAATTCTGTTTCAAATAATCAAAGATTTTGCCTTTAAATATAATAATTTCTTTTGGAAGCTTTGTACACTAACTATCCTACATCAGTGACTGGAACCATTCAGATTTATGTTGATTTTATTTTATCTTTTCTTATTGTTCTGTTTTCATAATTTTCTCTAATCAAATACAGAATCATCAAATGTGTTTCCTTTGCTTGTTATATATTTTCCTTTGCTTGCTTTTGTTCAAAAATAAATCTGACTCTTATCAAATGGTTCTGAATTTTCAATCTTTTTTTTAATTTTTTTTGTGGTGGTTTATTTCAAAGTGCTAAGACATGAGAGAGAGAAACATGAAGCAAAGGTCACCAGACCGGGAATCGAACCTGCGACGGCCATATCAAGGACTAAGGCCTCCTTAAGTGGGTTGTGCTTAACCCCTACACCACCACAGCAACCTTGAGATATTAAATTAAAATTTAAGTAAGTTTAACTCAGTATTAATGTACTGTCGATCCAGATCCCTTTTAAAGTCACAACTTGCGTAGCAACATAAAACTCACTATTTAATTCCTGTTTGCTGTTTAACTAAAGTAACTCCAACAGATGACCATGACTAACTTTTACCAGCAGGGGGCAAAAAGTAAAATCTTCTGCTCCTAAATTGAAAATGTATTCAAACTTATTGAACAAGTTACAAATAAACACATTTAATTTACTAAATTTATTTAGGTGTTTTAGAGGAAAAAGGACTGAATACAAAAGCACGGCACTGTTTCTATGGGTACTTAGTCTGTTTCCAACTCTAACACCATATTTACTTAACCATATTTACTAAGATTATTAAAATAATGTTAGGAATTACTTGTTCCATACTTAAAGTTTATCCCAAAAATAAACAATTGAAATAGAGATCAGTGATGGGGTTTATTTCTTCAGCTCACTGATGTTGTTTCTGGTCGACTCACAGCATTTCCTCTTCAATCCACCACTCTGTCTAACCAAGTGGAAAGTTTCACCATCTCAGAGTTCAGGCTCTGTGTAACCACAGAGACCCTGCCTCTTTTAACACCTCTGTTTTGATAAACGCAGCACCGGTTTGCTGTTTGTTCAAACCACCCAAAGCATTTCTATCACTGCTAACAGAGGAACATCTGGTCATCATGAAGGCCACTAACATCGTCCTGCTCTGCATGCTGGGAGCCGCTCTGCTGTCCACCGTCCTCTGTGATAGTAAGTTCACGTGGAGACAATCAGCTGATTCAATTCAGTCTTTTGGAATTTTGTTGTGATTTTTTGAGCAGTGACAACAAAAGGAATTTTGATTCTTATTCAATTCAAATTCAAAGTTTGTTTATTGATCCTAATGGGAAATTAAATGTTGTGACTCACGTTCATTCAAATTCTTCATTAACTAACGGTGCTATTTTCAGGTTCAGGTGCTCCTGAAGACTGCTGCTTTGAATTCTTCAGAAACCGGATGGACAAAAGGCTCATCACTTCATATTACAGGACTGATCCTCGCTGCGCCACTAGTGCAGTTGTGTAAGTATTGATAACTGGGTTTCTGTTCATATTTTGTATTATAAAACCTAAAATGATCAGTTCTGACTTAGTTTTACTCATTTTAAAAGTGAAGCTCGTTTATTTCCATTACTCTTTTGTGAAAAAAAGAATCTGTATTTCTTTTTCTTTCTTCTTTCAGCTTAATAACAAACCGGGCTCGCCGCATCTGTGTGGATGCACGCGAAAAGTGGGTAGAAAAGATTGTTAATCGTCTGGAGAGGCAGACCATGTAACGGCTGCTGTTCTGCTTTATAAGACCATGTGATGTAAAATAATATGCATGTGGCAAATTGATCATGATTTTGGTATTAAAGCTTTTCTATTTCAAGTAAGGATTTTTGCTTTGAATTGTTTGTTTTTCTAAAATTTCTTTTAAAATCTATTAATAGTATCTGGAATGTTAATTCTAGTCTGTATTATAATCCCACTGTAATGTAACGTTTCTTGCTTGTTAGTGATGTTTTGTTGCTGCATTGTGCTCTAATAATAAACTTGTTCTACCTTCCATCTCTGCCACAATCTTTAACATCTTTGGTTCTTCCTGCTGCTTCTACTTGGTTCTATTTCCTGGATCATTGCAGCAGATGTCCATCCATCATCCAAATACATTTTTACAAATTTTGGCATTTTGAGTGGAAAAATTATTCCACTCTGAAAAAAAAAAATACTGGTTCAGACAAATCCTTAAAAGTCCCAAAGTAACAACACTCTGACAAGTTGGGCTTTCTTGGTTTCTCTTAGAAACTAAACAACATTTAGAAGAACGACAGCGACCTGAACGATGACCTGTAAGCTACAGTCGACATTAAAGCCTACACATGTGTGTGTGCGTGTAGGGGTGTGTGTGTGTGTGGGGGGGGGTGTTTGCGTGGGTGTGCAGCTATGCTAAACATTTTTAGATCACAAACCCAACAGGATATGTTCTGCTCAATGTGTGACTATGTGACTCATCAGGGACAGTTTGTTCACCTCGACTCCTCAAAGGCAAATAAATAATATTCAGAGAGACAAAAACAAAAGTTTATCTGCATTTAGGACAGTCACACTGCAGAGCTGAATGACTGATGATGATGATGATAATGAAGCTGTCAAAGGACAGCAGCTCTGGATGAATGGACCTGAGGCCACTGGTTGGTCAACAGGCATTAAGACTGGTCTGTCTTTATGGTTTTGTTTGGTTAGGAAAATAATTTGTTTCCCTAAAGCTGGACGTAAAGTTGTCCTGTGCTCAATCATTCACCATGGCAACCGAATATGCAGCTCTGGAAAAAGTGAAGAGACCACATAACATGATCAGTTTCTCTGATATTCCTCTTTATAGGTAAATGCTTAAGTAACATGAATATTGTTTTTTTTTTTTATTCTATAAATTACTGACATGTCTCTGAAATTCTAAGCAAAAATGTCGTATTAATTAGCAGAAAACGAGAAATGGTGAAACTAACGAAAAAGATGCAGCGCGTTCAGACCTCAAATAAAGAAAAGAAAACAAGTTGAGATTCATTTAGATTTTAGAAACAACAACACTGATATTTTAGCTCAGGATGAATTCAGAAATCAGCATTAGGTGGAATAACCAGTTTTTCATTTTGTCTAGAGCTGAACAACATCACCTGCAGTTTCTAAGTAACAAATATTAATAGTTTTTATAGTACTGTACTGATGGTGTGTGAGGTTTGGAAGTGTTAGGTGATACTTAGACACATGAATTTCCCTACGTGGACATTAATAAAGTATTGGTCTGTCCGTCTTTCTGTCCATCTATTTAGTAACAGATATTTCAGTAAATGGCTGAAATTGGTTGTCAGTGTTATGAGATTCATCACATTGAGCAGGAAGGTGATGTGGTTTGGTGAGTAGAAACATTCAAGTCACATGTTCACCAACTGGTTCTGACAAACATGTATTTAACTTGTTTATAAGTAAATTAATGTTCCTCTACTTAATTCAGATCTTTAAGTCTTAAATGTAACTTCTTACAGAAACCTCATATCTACTGATCTATTTGATTTTCTAATATTTTATCTCGTCAAGTTATTATAAGCCTTAGCAAGGTAGAAATACTCCACTAGAACAGATTAATACATGTTTTTTTATTTTATTTTAGATGAAACCAACAGGTACAGCAGATCACTTTAGAAAGCATCAGAAAACAAGATCAAATCAAAACCGGTTTCCAGTGAGGTTGACCTGTCGAGATAAAGAAACCACTGAAACAGAGTCAGATAAATGACTGGAAGCAAAAAGCTTTGAACAGGTATATCAGAACAACATGCTGAGCCTCAGAACGCCGCAAATGTTCTCCAGCTTTCATGAGCGATGAAACAAAGCAAAGACAGGTGAAAGGAAGAGCTAGAGGTTCACTTCAAGTCCTTCTCATCCAGATGCCTCATCATGTTTTCGACCCACAGGAGACTTGGATCCACGCAGATGTGACGACGATTCTGTTCTGTGACCAAACTAAACAAACAGGAAGGAGATTTGAAAATAAGAATACTGTCAACACTTCCTGGTACAAAGCCAAGGGTAACGTCGATATGAAACATCGCTAGTAGTTTTAAGCATTATTGACATTATTCTTATGATAATTTCCCTTAGAGAAAATTCCTACCTACCCATTTATCTTCTCAGGACTCGTTCAGAACCTGACTGACATGAACCCAGTTTGGAGTTTGAGTTACTCACATGACTGCAGCCTTGGGACAGCGGTAATCAGTCAAGTAGTACGAGCGGACGGCAGTTTTCCTAACCGGTCGTCGATAGAATTTGAAGCAGCAGTCGTCGGGTCCAATTCCATCTGAGAACAAGAAGATCACATGAAACGAATCGTCTGACAGCCTGGAGCAGCAGCTGCAGTCCGGCTGTGGTCTTACTGCTGCAGAGGACAGTGGACAGCAGAGCGGCTCCCAGGATGCAGAGCAGGAAGACGTGTTCGGCCTTCATGATGACCTCTGGAGGTGATGATGATGATGAAGACTACCTGGGGGGGATCAAGGTTTAAAATGGATAGGAGGAGTAACAAGGTGTCAGTGGGGGTAAAGTAGGAGGTTGTGTGGTTATGAAGAAACTGCATGTGAAACTTTCCACTCAGTTAGAAACGATGGTGCAGTGCAGAGGTAAAGCAGCCGCGGTTTGACCAATTCTGCATCTGTGGAGCGAAATGTTGACAGGAGCACAACATCGGTTCGTACAAAACAACAAGAGCACCAATACAAAGACAACATTGAGATTCAGATGCTGCATTTGCTGCACGTTTCCATTTACTTCCCTATTTCTCGTGATTTTGGTTTGAAGACCTACTCAAAAGTCTCGAACCGATTCCTGATCCTGATGAGAATCAATACGACGGTTTCACAACAAAAACATTAACTCAATCTGAATCAATTTCATTGTCCTACTTTGTGCACAGAGGCAATGAATGTCAACAAAGTTTTACTTACAAAAACTATATTTCTACATTACTGCTGGGCCCAACACGACTGAAAAACAAGGACTGAACCGCATACAGAAACTGATAAATACTCAGACTCCCAGAATGCACTTATTAAATGTTATTGATGGCCTAAACCAAAGCTATTGTTGAACAATCATTCATCCCAGCATTGCTGATCATTTCGGGGCTTGGCCAAACAGTCTCAGATTATATTGGTGGTTGCAGATTTCCTTCCATTTGGATATGATCTCATTTGCTGTGGCTTCTTGGTGAACCTTTATCTTTAAAGCTTCGCCAAGAGACACATGGTTGCCTCTTTCTGTGGTTGCCTTGACCTTGAAATGAGACAACGTAACCCAGTTTGAATTCAAACAGAAGAGAAATTTCTGAGGTTCATCTACGGAGGAATTGCTTCCATATATGAGGAAAATAAGGCTTTTTCACATAACTGATTTAAATGAGCGAAATAAATTATTCAGTTTCCATCTGTGATGCAGTCATTCAGATTTTAGTTCCTGGTTTCGACGCCCGGTCCTTGATGTATATTTTCTATACATATCAAGAGGAGCATTATAGTGAAAGCTGTATATGCTCCACTTGCGAAAGTAAATCTGTTGGGTTGTGATGAGAAAAGGTTCACCAGCAACAGGGAGATCTGCTGTCGTTGTCGAGCAGAATCCGTTCCTGGACTGAGGTTGGAGTTGGAGCATCAAGAGTCACTACGTCTAGACGAATCCTACGCAGAGCAACCATCGTACCTGGGTTAGAGAGAAAAACAACTGAACTGATATTAGTAAGAGAGCACTTAAATATGCCGCCCCCTCAGGCTGGAATGACTTTCAGTGAGAGTCTAAATTGATTGAGCATCTCATTTGTAACCATTCTGAAAACATCTCTAAAATTTGTAGGAATATCAACATGAAAAATTAAGAAAAACTGCAACATCCTCAATTAAAGAATGAGATGAGAGTCTGTACAAATTAACAAAGACATATTTCTAAATGCTAATTAACACATTGCCATGCATCATTCCTAGAATGTGGAACAATCCATGACGTTTTTCTTTCTCAGTAAATTCCACTTATCCTTGGTAGTTCTAGTTACTGCTTTAGGAAAAAGTGACTGACGAGGTAAACGTTAGTAAATCTAGTCATCGTCCAGGTTTGTCTTGTTTTTAGGCAACACTTGCAATTTTGATGACAAGAACATTTTTATTAAATTTTATTTTATTGAACAACCTGCTTAAGTTGAGCCCAACTTAGTGATCACTCTGGAAAATTGTCTTTCCATAAAGGAATCCATTTGGAAACCAAGAACCCATCCCAGAGTTTTTAGAAAACGGCTGGTTGCATAGAATCCTGGTTGGTTGGAGTTGAGAGTAAAGTTTCTACAGTAGGTGAAGGTTTTGGAGCAGTCCACCATCTACAAGGACATTTTAGAGCAACTTTTGGTTCCTTCTGTTGACAAGCTATATAGAAATGCTGATTTCATTTTCTAGCTAGGACTTGGTACCCGGCCCACACCGTCTAAGGTACTAACAGCTGGTTCAGTGGCCGTGGTGATACTGTTCTTGATTGGCTCTCATGACCTGAATCCTGTAGATGATCTTTGGCGGACGGTCAAAGATTCTCTATAGAGGAAGAGGAAGAGAAGCACCAACCTAACAATGCGACTGATCAACTTGGGTTTCCATTATACCTCAACAGAACCACAGACTGATATTTATTGTAACCAAAGTGTCAAAAGACATTTCTTTTCACAATCAATTTAGTTTTTTTTTTGTTTTTTTTACACACATCTGTAGATCTGTAGATTTAACAAGACTCAAAAAAAAGCAGGAGGGTATGTACGGCTTTTTATTATGATAAAACCATCATTTATGTACATTTTCAAGTGAGATACAGTTGCATGACGACCCTCAGTCCTCAACGGTACACAGGTCTAGAGAAAAAAAACAAAAAACAAAAGTGACAATATAAAATAAAACCAACAAATCAACCTGATTACTGAGCCAAGGAAAATGACACTTCTGATTGAGTAATTTTTTTGTGTTTTAAGTGCTGTGGATTAAAGAAAGGACAGGTAGTGTTGATAGATAACACCAGGTTTCACTTTTAATGTAACATGTTAGAAACCAACATCTTTGTGCAATTACCTTCTTACCACAAGCACATATTACAGAGAAAAGATCGGCACAGCAATGTCAGCGCGAACAACACGAAAACAAAGACGGGAACCCGTTTAACCGTGACCGATGACATGAAGTGATGATGAGAGGCACAACTCAATGCAAAGGCTGACATGTCTGTGCAAAAAGCTTTATTGCAGTCCTGTGTGGTTTTTTTAAAGAACCACAGTGGAGGAGTTGAATGGTGGGTGGAGGGGAGGGGGGAGTGAGGTGCAGAAAGATGATGATGTGAAAGCAGAAAAGAAACAGAAAACCGACCAGAGACAGCCAAAAGATGTGTGAGAAGAATCCGACAAGTCAGAACCGATTTTTGGTTTCAAGTCATCTCAAGACTTCGGTGTACTTCGAGAGCGTGGACCCACTGAGAGGAGGTTTTCACAGAAAACGAAAGCAGCCTCACATAAAAAAAATATATTAAAAAAATCAGCAGCAAAACAAGCAAGAGGACACACTAATTTTATCCACAGTTGACCTTCAGATCCAATCAGATTTCTATGCTTTCAACCTGATTAGATTAAAAATGGGGCTTAAAAATAAATCAAGTTTCAAGAAATACATGTTTAGTTGTTTTATGTGGATCTCCTCAGGTGTAAATGCAGGCGTCACCTGGTTATGACGGGATGACACGTTTACCAAAGTGTGAATCCACTGTGAAGGCCACAGAAGTCTGACTGAAGCAGAGCCAACATCCGATCCCCAACATCCAAGACGTTTACAGCCAGTCGTACTTTGAATGCATCTTGCTGCACTTTGGAGCAGCAGAGTTTAAGCCAGGAGCAGCCGTGTAGTGTGTTAACGTGTGTTTAGGTGGGGGGAGTTTCTGGTATTAAGGCAAGAATTCACAGCTTCTTAATTCACACTTTAAAAAAACGTCTAATTTAAGAGCTGGAAGAATTTAGCTACACTTTTCCCTCACTTTTAAAGACAAATTGGCTGAAAATCTCTCTGGTTGTAATTGCAATCTGAGCCAAACTTTAGAAAGAGCCGACATGGGCAGCAGGGCTCTGAGATGTGTGGGAACAAAAAACAAACACTTTTTTGTGTGTAATTTGTATCTTTCGCAAACATCATATTGCATATTAAGGTCATGGACTAATTTTGCATGTAGTGTTTTTTTCTATTAATTTAAACTTCTCAAATATTTGAAATGAATCATTTTGGGACCAAAATGGAGTCATCATATAACAGGACCTATTATGCTCTGTAATTTGCATGAGTTCAATTATTTTTTGCTATGGCACCAAAACTGGCTCGAATCCTGGGGCCCTTGTCCTTCTAAATCTGGCCCTGACTGCAATAATCTATCACGTTATTTTACAGCAGGAATAATTGCTGAATCTTAATATTTCTTGTTTTTACTTGCATACTGTGAGAAGCTTACAGTAGCCTATGTCTGTATGTGTTCTTCAAAATATATTGGAGTCTGTTCCAAAAGTGGGAGGAGCTTCCCCAGCTGCAACTTCAAGATCCAATATGGCTGCCTCAAGGAAGAAAGTGCTAAAGGAAAATGTAAGAAAAATAGTTTGTTGGGAAACTTCATCAATTCATGCATTCATGTTTAAAAATCAATGACATGTTGCAGCTTCAGACATTAATTATACTTTATATTAAAGCTCTTAAACAGTCACCATTAGCCCCTGATGGCTCCTTCTTGAATTTACAGTATCAACAAGGCAGAACTTGCTTGAGAATCCAGAGATCATTTTACTATCACAGCTATCATCTGGACAAATTTTAACAAAGACGAATAAAATGCTTCTTTGATCTCTTAGTAAATCAAGTACACCAGTCCCATCTCAACAGTAAAACGTAGTTACAAGTGCCGGTTTGTCTGATGCAACATGTTCACACACCTCTCACTTGCTGAGGAGCAACTTCACCACAAGCCTTCATTTCAATTTTGTCACATTTTTGATAAATATTAAATAACCGCACAAAAAGACTTCACACACCAGGACACTACAAAGCTGAAATGTACCACAAACACACCAAAAGCATGAAAAAGAAATCAACATCTGCAGTGTTTAGACCAACTTTTCCACTTTTTTTTTTTTTTTTAAGTTAACCCAGTTTCATTGATGAACAAATAAAAATAATTTCCCAGGCAGCTTAAACGACCTCAATGAAGAGTTTTCATTACTTACATGTTGGACAGAAGCTGCAGAGTCAGAATGTGATCGAGTTGCAGCTTTGTGGATTTTAACGTGACAGAATGGAATGATTCAGAAAACAAGCCTGACTAAATAAAACGCACGCAAACACAATGGGAATGATAAATGTGCAAACAGAATCCACATTTTAAACAAGTTTGGTCTTTTTGAAAGCAAAAGGTGGAAATTAAAATTGAGTGATGTTCCCTGACTGGTACACATCTAGAAAAAAAAAAAAAGGCGGGGGTTGTGATTCTCGTCACAGTAACCAGAGGAAGAAAGAGACAAGACGAGTGGAACGCGGTTGAGGACCCGGCGCCAGGTGGAGGGACTGGTGGAGTAACTTCAGTGGTGCCTCTGTGGTTTCCTCCCTCCACCTGAGGAGATCTGAGTCAGCCTGGTGTTCACGACAGTGGGAGTGCGATACATTCTTCACCGTTTCCCAGCTACAGTTTCCAGTTCACTGCTGGGCTTCGTGGTGCGTGTTGGGGAGTAAAACAGGAAAATAAGGCCTCGTATTCCTTTCACCTCCCGGTGCTTCCTGACCGGCAGACCCTCCTGGTGGATGCTGGTTTAGGGTCTGAGCGGCGACACGAAGGAGAGCTCCGTCTCAGCAGCTACAGTAGTTCGCTCCCCCCACAAGCTGATGGGAGGCGGGAGAGGAGAGGGTGTCTCTGTCTCTTTCAGGTGCGGGATGCCCTGAAAGCTGGAGGGGATCTGAGTGAATTAGTGTGTGACCTTCCCTCTGACCTCAGCTCAGCGCCTCGGCTCCGGACAGCCTCGCTCCAGATTTCTTCTGCTCTGTCAGCGTCTGCAGTACCTGTGAGGATGGAAGGCAGCAGAGGCGTGTTTATACTCTCTCGCTTCTCACAGGTGGCATGAAAAATAAAATAAAGCAGAAAATACAAAACAAAAGGCGTTCACACACCTCAAACTGTTCTAATTGTGTCTCTAAAATGCTAAAAATAGTCAAAGGAGTAAAACAGACAGCATTCAGTTCAAGAACACTTTAACCCTAAAGGGAAATTGCGGTCTCAAGGAAGGGTCTCCAGTAGCAGTCAGTGTTACAGCGGCTCCGAAGAAGCCTCTGACTGAACACTTTAAAATCTGAAATGTAGAAATGTGTGAAAAACAGAGAGTGCAGCAAACAATAGAATTAATGATGCACGATATATTGGCATCAATATCGATATCGGCCAACAGTCATACAAGTATATGGGGGAGGGGTCATTTGCAGAGATTTGTGAGTTTACTGATGCATCGAGGAAGCGTAGTCAGTGAGGTAGTATTTTTCCAATCATGTTGAAACGTTGGGGAAAATATAATGCATATATCGGTAAATATTGGTTACAATCCATAACAGCAGTATTGGTATCAGATATTGATATCAGCCCAGATTTTCACATCAGTGCATCCCTAAACAGAGCTTCACATTCCAGCAGAGCAACCTTGAACATACAACTAGAGCTACAGTGGAATGGTTTAGTTTAAGGCCTATTCAAATGCCAAAACGGCCCAGTCAAAGTCCAGATCAAAATTAAAGGGGAATGTGTGGCAAGACTTGAAATTGGTGTTCAAAGATGACCTCCTTGCAGTCTGAGCTGTTTTGGGCAGAAGAATGAGCAAAATCCTTATTCACTTTATCTTCACTGCTGACAGACAAGAACCATGTAAGAGGTAGTAGAACTACTAGATCAGCCACACTTTTCAGATTTGTATTTAATTTTCCTTGCGGTTCAGTCATGTGGTACGTTGTGTTGGTGTATCACATACATTAATGTTTAATGTTGTAAAAAAAAAAAAACGTCCAAGGAGAGTGAATCCTTTTGCAATGTACTGTGAAACAGACCCAGTGAATGAACCAGTACCTGGGCCCACTTCCTGTTGCGGCTGGTCATGTGAACAGCTGCAATGTGCTGGAAGAGCTGCTCAGGGGGGATGAGGTCAGGCAGGCGGGTGAGGAACTGAGCCATGTGGATGAAGTCCATGGAGGTCAGGACGTCCTGGTAGAGGCGCAGCACGCCCAGCGCCGTGCGGAACAGGAACTCCTCGCTGTCCCTGCAGAACACGTCCCAGACCCGGCATGCCAGGTCCAGTGGCAAAGACTTACTATACAGTGTGAAGATCCTGGGAGGAAAGGAAAAAAGGCAGATAAAAGATAAAAAATAAAAACTGCATCTCTCTGCAAGTGACAACAGAGGCAGGAAATAGTTTATTTAGGGGTAATCAATTCATTTACATTCAATGTGTTAGTACACTACCATCAGAATTAACTGGAAACTTTTAGACCAGGAATCATCGTCTGTTCTGAGTGATCAGAAAGAACTTAAATGGTGCAAAAAATCATGATGTGAACTCACTGAAGACAGACAGTAGTTTGGGAGTCTGAACCCAAAGCCCTGAGGAACACATCTGACTCCCCTAACCATCGCCGATTAAGGAAAACAAACAATAGGAGCGATTTTTCTGGGGTGCAAGGTTGGTTTTGATCAATTGTTGACCTGACTGAACCTGTTACCAAATTGTAAAGATCCAATAATCTACGACAGACTTTATCAGCAGGCACTAGCAGTCATATCTGAAACTGTCAACTTGCAACATGTTTTTCTCATTAAGCACCTGCCTAACAGCATTTCCATTAAAAGAGTGAGCAAAACTTTCAATACTCTGTTAATGTTGAAAAAAGAAAACAATTTTGCAATAGCAATGTTTCCATGAAACAAAAAAATGTTATAAAACAGTCACACGAGAATAAACTTAGTCATAAACAGGGATGAATGAAGTGTTTCTATCGCAGTTTTGCAAAATATCAGAATTTCAACACTGCTAAAAAAAACAAAACAACTCATCCTGGCTCAAAAACGTTTAATTGTAAAAATGTGAGTTCTTTGAAAACTGCCATTGCCATTAAGTGCAATTGTTTTTGTAAGTCCAATTTGCGCTTCTATGCTCAACGCAAACGCAGCCGAAGATGAAAATCGGAGTTTGTGGTTTGACACCTCAGTTTTTCATATTGGTGTTAAATACCTCATTAAACAAACAGTGTGATAAGAATGTTTATTCCACCTCTCTAGAAGAAAGAGGTGGAATAAAACGACATATGACATTATCGGCCAACGTTATTTTAGATTATTAAAAAAAGGGGATGCACATTTAAGCATGATTAAAACTGTACACTCTAATGGGAGATGTTATTTGAGCAGCAAGTGAGAGTGAACAGAATTTCCTCCAGTGGAGGGTACAGACCACTAACACAGACCGATGTGCAAACTGAGCCCATCTTGTTTTCTCAGAAACCCAGCTGAGGTTCTGAATGTGACCCGCAGGCAGCATAAAGTTCCCCTACAGCAACATGGAGCGTAAAGTTCACTCTGCATGCAGGTGAACACATTAGCAGCTCCACATGCTGACTGACGGAGCAATTTTAAGATTTGGGTCAAAACTATCTAAAGCACCCAGTCAAGTATAGAGTAGGTCAATTAAAAAAAATAAATAGCTGTAGAAATGTGTAAAAGTGACAAACTCACCAGTCAATTAAATAAATATCAGGAGTCAAGCTGTTTCTCTTGAAATGTGCAAAGAGCTTTGGTAGATTTTCTTCAAAGAACACTTCAAACGCTGCAAAGTACGTCAACATCTGGAAACGGGAGAGAGAGAAACCATGGAAACAAACCAAACTGTTACCAAGAGACCAACATTGCATAGGATAGAGTAGGGATGCACCAATCCACTTTATTCACTTCCACAACCAGTATCTGAAGTTTATCCGATACAGAGAAATAGTTGAATTGACATAAACAGTCTCTTTTGTTTTCTTTTTTTTTTTAAACACAGATGTAAACATACTGAATAACTAATTTATCTGATAACTCTGCACCAGAACAGCACGCTTAAATACATTAACAGCTGCACAAGCTTGATCAAATGTAAAAATAACAACTTTATTTTTTACAATGGTTGTGATACTCCTAATTGCACTGACTGAATAAATTAAAGAAACCGATAAAACAAAAATAGATTGACTGCATTGGTCAAACATGTAAAAATAAACTGCAGCAAACCTTTCAAATGGTTCAGACAGAGCAATAAGGATTTCTGAATATTATGGAAAATAAATTATAAAACATTATGTCGCTCAGATATAACCTTATGGTTCAGGAACGTTGTCACCAATACTCAACATAGATTTTTTTTCTCCCCAATATTGGAATAGATACAGATATTAATATCTGATGGGTAAATCCCTAAAGTAAAGTCCCCTGCATAGTTTTTGAGAAACCCTTTAATTCCATTTCCTACCCAAACACTCGGTCAGAATAAATATGAAGTTTGTAAAGAGGCTCCCCACATGTGATTTTTATGTATGATGTGGTTTCTGAGTGTTAGCGTGTGTGTGTGTGTGTGCGCGTGTGTGTTTTACTAACAAGGCTGTGGTCGACTCTGAAGAAGGCCATCTGACAGGGCTTGTTGAGCAGGTTGGCGAAAGCTATGAAGGCGTCGGCTGTGTCCAGGTTGAGGATGAGCACAGCGGCGATGAACGACATCCCCTGCACCTGAGCACCACAGAGATAGTAAGAAGAAATTTAAAAACCACAGCAGTTAACAGGCAACGCTGACAGACACAGAGGAGAGTCGGAGTGATTTGTGTCTGAGAGACTCAGAGCACGGCCATGACTCAACACCTGAACTTTCACTCTGTCGATACAAGGAGCATTTATTGTTAATCAGACAGAAAACAGAGGAGATTCACATAAACTGAGGCTGATGCTCATAAACTGTATATGCAGTGGTGAGTGCACAGATGCGTGTGCAGAGATGGGTTGGGGTCAGTGCAGGAAGTCACAGTCATTTCTGTAAAAGTGTATAAACAGCAGCGTGAGGCTGCGGTTGAAAAGCAACAGAGCCGACATCACAGCTCACATGATTCAAAGAGCGCTCCGTGTCGCTGTGACTTTAATTTCACAGACTGATTCGCTTAAACGCAAAGCTAAAAAATAAAAATTATTTGAACAATAAACTTCTTTAGTTGTGTCAAAGTTTCTCATTTTATTTTGTTTACTGTCCTGAGCCCACATCATTTTTAGCTTATATTGAAGTTTGACAGTAGAAATTTTGCTATTTTGAGCTTTTAAAGCCAAACATTTAATATTGGTTCCACAAATTCAAAATTAAGACTTTTCAGGACCACTATGAATGAAATTTAAGACCTATATCTCCACAGACATGTGCAAACTTCGTCCAGCAAACTGGCAACAAATATGAACTTTGACACAAAGAAGCTAGCTGGCTAGGTAGCAAGGGTATGTTAGCAGTGAGTTAGCAGTAGCCTCATCCGTCTGAAGTCAGAGGGCAAAGAAGACATCTGAGTGCGACTCAAATATTAGTTTGACAGAAAAGTCCCAAAAGAAAAAAAATAATATACAGAATATACATGATGAAATAACCCTGTGAAGACAAAATTTAAGACATGTGATTATCTTACTTTTTTAATAAAGACATATTAAGGCCCTAATTTTAGATACATAAATTTTAAAGTTTTTAAGGATGCATTGACACCCAATAATATAAACTCATAAAAAGTAATAAAAACAATCAACTTGACACAACAAAGTTGATTTGACATCTGTTGAGACTTGTAAAAAATAAAATAAAATTAAGACTTTTTAAGATATCCTGTAACATAATTTACTATAAAGGAATAAAAAAGATTAATTGATTTGACATGTGTTGATGTTTGTTTGTTTTTTTTTAAAATCAGACATTTTTTCTCATCCTGCGGAGCTAGATTGTGTTTTTGTTCAATATTAATCAGAAACAATTCATTAAGTTTTATAATTCACCAAAACTAAGACACTATTGGGATTAAACAGGGAAAAATGTAGTTTTTTTTGACTCATCAAATCAATTAGAGTTCTTATTAATCACACCAACAGCGTATTTTATTGGTTTGGAACTTTTCGCACGCTGCTGAAACGTCAGAGTCATAGCTGATATCACTGCTCACCGTTCGTAACCTGGACCCACTCAGCTTCGCCACAGCACCCACTCAGGTGAAAATTAGATCCGAGAAGCTGACATCTACTTGCACCGCACTCTAACAGCTTAATGCTAGAAAGCATGGGTGTTGGTGTTGTGTGGGAGGCTTGTGCTGTGCTATATTTACCTTTTTACGCTCTACAAGAATTCCTGTGGTCAACAGCAGAAAGTCCATTTAATATTTCCATACAGCTTTTCTGTGGTGTTAAATTACAGGGTAAAATATTATGCTAATGCTACGATATTCTAAGAATGTTCCACTGTACTGTGACATAGTGGGTAATTCCCCAAAGCTGGTAGAGAAGAGGGCAAACGACTGGAGGGAAAATAGCCTTAAACGACACCTATAGAGACGTATCGGATTGACTGTGACCGCTACAGACATGAAGGTTGAAAATACAATTAGAAACAGTAACTGCACTCATACAGTTTCATTATGAGGTATTTCATACTGAAATATCTCAATTTAACTAAGTAGTGTGATGTAATTGGGAGTTATAATTTTGCAGGCGTCACATTTTGTTTTAATGACAACTTCGTTTCAAAGCACTTTTAGTGGAATGGCTTCATCCATTGTAACGATGCTGTAAAAACAGAATTGGACAATTTGAAACACAAATCTGTCTGACCAGCTGAAACTTAGTAACCAATAATAAAATATATATATTATTATTGGTTACAATTTAGCATGCTGTTTTTCAGATATCATTTTGCCAAGAAAAATAAATAAATCTTGTTCTTCTAGTTCATCAGGGACCAAAATTATTAGATTTTCTTTTTAATTAATTTTATTTTTCTTCTCTTGTAAAGAGTCAGTGTCCAAAAGAGTGCTATAAAAATATGATGTATTATTATATTCTGTGTACATTATTCTAGTTAATGAGTGTATATAGTTAAATAGACTTGTGAGTCATTTCATATAAGAACGAGATCAAATCTACCCTAACAGTGTGTTTAGTCATAAAAAAGATGGAGATGATTTAAACGTGGATTATAAGTATTAGTGTGACTATTATTGTCCCCTTGGGTAAATTTTAATTGCAGTGATATGTCAAAAAAAAAAAACACCCCCAAAAAATCTGAAGATACAGAGAAACACTACAGCACTGTCAAAAAAAAAAAAAAAGATTAAAAAGAATCAAATATATGAAGCAACAGTATAAATATCAATACAAAACAAATACTAAATGACAAATAATCACATGTAAGGGTTTATAAAAGTAAATGCCTGGCCAATAAAAGAGTTTTTCTATCCATTAGTCATTTTTCTTACGTAATCCACATATATATGGATGGTAAACAACCAACATGACAGAGATGAGATGTAATCTCACCACAGGAAGTGTTTGGACGGACTTACATAGCCGACGTCTGGCCGGTAGCACGTGTATGCTCCCAGAATGCTGTGCAGCACATCATAATAAGGCCCACCCTGAACAGAGAACCAGTAAAGACAAAATAACCAAGAATGAGTTTCCCTTTTCCTTAAACAGCTTTCAACATGGAGCAGCTGTTTAATTAGGTTCAACATGACTGCAGCTACATTCTGGATACAACCTCCATGTAGCTTCCTGTCACTCACCTGCTGGAAGATGCACAGTTGGGGGAAAGTTCTAGAGATGTCCAGCTTGATGAGTTCCAGGCTCGACTCGCGGTCTGAAGAATCTAAAACGTCTTGAAGAAAACTCATTGTGTCATGTGGGAGTTTTACTTGGACCAGAAATGAAAAACAAAGAAATCCACATTTTGCATTCAGCCTCTACCTTCGGTGTCAGTGGTGGGAACTGCTGTGCTTCTCCACTTCTCCTTCGCCCGGGCCAGACAAATGTTATACAGCTCTGCAGTAGATCAATTGATATGAGAGAGGAGAGGACAAAGGGCAAAGGTCAAAGACGTTGAGCGGAGTACAAGATGAGAGGACAGAGAGGTGTTTATATTTCAGAACACATTCATCCTACTTGTTGCTGCCCTCTAGTGTTCAGATCCAAGTACTGAATTTAATGAGTGGAGCACCAGTGACCTCCATCATGTTCAACATTCACCTCTCATCAGCAGGTTTATATTCCTACAGAAAGTATCTACAAATTGCCCAAAAGCTACTGGCTGAATATTGTGATAAAGGAAAACAACATTTTGGATTTTTCATGCATCTAATGAGCCTCTGCTATATTCATGGCTGGAGATTAAATGTCCTGTTCTTGAAAGTTGCAGAGGAACCTTTAACGTTGTTCCTTCAGAATGACATGGCAACAAACAAAAGCACTGATGTGAACAAAAGCAAATATTTTATGTGAAAAGACTTTCTTTTCAAAAACATGTTTGTGGATCCATACAGTCAACTTACTAAAATAATAGCCTAAGTCATTTTTTCTCAAAAGTGATTTAGATAAAAAAGCAAAAAACGCTTTTGGTAAAAAATGACCTGGGTATTATTTTAGGTAGATGATGATATTCAAGCTTAAGTGCTAGGAACACGTGGAGATTTTTATAACTACATCCATTACCTGCATATTTATACAGCAGAGGTCTTGAAAGCTAACATGTCGTTTCCTGCAGTGTGTAGAGGAGATGTTATATTTTGAGCCGTAAACTGCACATTTTTTTTCCATCGGTGGTAAGTATACTTGCAGCAACAGCACAGATCATTTTTCATACAGTGCATCAGCTAGCTTTGAAAACAGTTAGCAAACTTAGTTTCCTCTAATTTAGTTTTACAGGATAAATTCTAAAACATTCATTTACTTGTCTGTTTTGTAAACAGCCTCACTCCCAATGGGTCTATAGGAACAAAATTATATAACTTCTCCTATATAGTTAACTGTTCTTACCTAGATTTCAATTAAGTATATCAATAAATTACTCAGCCAATAAGGACACAGATTAGTGTTTGAAAAATGATACCACTGCCGTTTTTAACCCTTAGCCTGTAGATTTTAGATTTATTTGTCTGCTTCATGTTCTCATGAACTCAACCAGTTAGAGGAGAACCAGTAGAGGAAACAGGTTGGTGAGCTGAACTAGAACTCTGTAAATTGAAATTAAAAACAACAACAAAAAAAGAATAATAATAATGTACCATGTGTGATGTTCAGCTCGTTGCCCACAGCCAGGCTCCACACTTTCCCCCTGACACTTGGAGGGATGCCTTGCCACCAGAGGTCTCTCACTCGCCGGGAGGTACACCTGCAGACAGAAAGGAAAAACTCAATCCATTACTGATCAGTGCCACATGGGGGCGATAATAACCCACTGCAGCAGCTACTGCCTCCACTGCCAGAGCAGGAAATACTAGGTAATCCCCAACACAATGTATCTGGCTACTACTTTCTGTTTAGATTTTCACAACTCCTTTTTACTGTTCTGCATGCGTTTGGTTGTAGCAGCTAATGTGGTATTAAAACAATATTTAGGACCATGAAGAGATTTTAGTTGGTCTAAACTAAAGTGGACCAACTAAGTAGAGAAAGTATCATATCCATCTTATTCCTGGGAGTTTTACTGGGGAAACGACTATGGGTCTTACATCCAGCACCCACCAGAAATAGCAGTATTCACTGTAATTTGTAGGGGTTTTTTTTGCTAATCTATATTCATGATAGAAGTTACATCTCTCTTTTCGGTTATAATACAATATTTAGTTAAACTTGTTCACAGACACGCTGTCTGCTATCAGAGAGCTGCTCAGTACAAGCTATCGTAAATGTGAGTTTAATCACGGAGAGCGACAGGAACACGATTATTACGTTTTGTAACAGAACGACCGTGAGTTAGCAGCACTGCTAGCAGATTGTTTCTCTAAAGAACTGACTTTAACAAAGACGAGAAAAGCAGAGAAGCTGGTCAGAGATCTGAGCTGCTGTTCTGCGCCGACAGCGTAAAACACCAGAACTACATAATATTAGCTTGGTGTGATGTGAAGTTTATTTTTCGTTTGTATTTAAAAAATAATAGTTTATGATCCGAGTCTTTATCATTTTGTTTGGGTCAGGAACATTTTTTTATAAGACAAAAATAAATAAATAAATGGTTTCATTTTGTCCATCACAATCAGAATCTAAGGAAATAAGGTGGATAGATACATGAATAATTTCTGAAGAATACGTATTACTAGTGTGTCCAGTTTTGAGATTAGGTGAGCCTCAAATGTGGTGAGTATGCTGGTAATGTCACCAGAAATGTTTCAGTGAGAAATGTTTCTCTTCTTAAGCTGCTACTCCCACAAGCAGACCAGGGATAGGAGGAAGAAAATGGATGGATGGATGAATAAATGGGAAAAATATAATCAATCAAAAATATAATCAGTCACTGAGACCGGTAAAAGTCTCAGTGACTTTTACCGGTATGTCAATTATTGTGCCGGAAATAATTGAAAATGTTTAGAATTAATTAAATATTTAGAAAAGATGCCACAATAACCAACATTGATTGATTCAGTCTGCTGTGATGTTGATCTATAGATCCATATAATGCTACAGCTGTTATAATTTGGTTTTATATGCTTAGGGTACAAAAACCAGATACAGACGGAAGAAAAAAGTGTTATGTGTTATGGAATGTTAACTAATTTTCTCTCTCTTTTTTTAACTTAAGTCAAACATATAATTTTGGATTTATTTAATTTACTGTACCACATATAAATGTGGCTTTTTGAAAATAAAGAGAAGAAGAACATGACTCACATTGTGCTCCAGTTGGGTAGGATCTCCTGGTTCCAGATCTGGGCCGCCGTGCCAATGCTCTCCTCCAGTTTACAGCGATCCTCCAACTGCTTCTTCCTTTTCTGAGCTTCTTTCAGCTCTGCACAAGACAGATAGTGAATTTAACAATACAACTCCCCCTCCCCCCCAAAAAACAACAATGTATGACGAGCTGATGTGGCTCAGGAAGGAGTGGAGCTGGCTGACCTCTCTTCTTGGCCTGGGCCACCATTTCCTCATACTGCTGTCGATGTTTCTGGGCCTCCTCTGCAGGTTTGGCGGGCAGATTACTGCAAAAACAAAAAAGTGGGTGTGTGTCAGGGAAAATGAGTGATCAGCAGTGTATGTGAGTTTTCTGAGCTCTACCTGCATCATTTATGAGAAGCAAGCCTGTGGCCTAAAGAGACACACCAGTCCTGTAGAGAAAACTCTCTACACTCCATCATAAGCTGCATGTAATCCACCAGCACATACTTGGATCTGCTTTAAATATATATA
>CAEFZY010064361.1:0-27592 GCA_903066815.1 Brachyrhaphis roseni | reverse complement strand
AAATTTATAGATGGTATTGTGTGTCAGGGCTCTTTGAATCACTATAATTAATTTCAGAGAGCTGGTTGATTAGTTTGAGCTCAATTAAAGGAAATCTACTTAAGAAGGATGTTCCACATTATTAAACAGGCCACAGGTTTCAAGCAATATGGGAAAGAGAAAGGATCTCTGCTGATAAAAATCATCAGGTAGTGTAGTGCTGTATGACAAGATATGAAAACATTAGATATTTAAACAAAACTGAAGCGTTATCGTACTGTGAAGAGATTTGTGGCTGATTCAGAACAAAGATGGTTTGTATAGATAATAATGAGGAAGGTTTCTGTTAGACAAATTCATGGGCTTAAGAGAGCAGCTGTTAAAATGCCCTTAAAAAGCAGTTAACAGTTATTAGAAGCTGCTGGAGCCTCTGGAACCTCAAGTTGGAGGATCCTCCAGAGGCTTGTGGTGCCTGAACCGACTATTGGACCCCTAACCAGAGATCACAAGCAGAAACGGTCACAGTGGGCACAGCCGGACATGAAAATTCATTTTCAAATAGACTTGTTCACTGATGACTGCTGTGCAACCCTGGATGGTCCAGATGGACACAGTAGTGGATTGGTGGTGGATGGCCACCACATCCCAACACAGCTGTGACGTCAGCAAGGAGGTGGTGGAGTCATGCTTTGGGCCGAAATCATGAAGAGAGAAAGAGAGAGAGAGAGCTGGTCGGCCCCTTCAGAGACCCTGAAGGTGTGAAAATGACCTCAGCAAAGAATATGGACTTTCTGACTGATCACTTTCTTTCATGGTTCAAAAAGAAGAGCCGAACCTTCTGTAGGTACGGCTCTTCATGCATGACAATGAATCCTGCAAGGAATACCACTGTTTCATTGGCTGCTATAGTTATGAAAGGGGAGAAACTCATGGTGTGGTCACCGTCCTCCTCTGACCTCTGACCCTATTGAGAACCTTTGGAGTTTCCTCAAGCAGAAGATCTGAATGCAGTTCATATCAAAACAGCTCTGGGAAGATATTCTGACATCCTGCAAAGAAATTCAAGCAGAAACTTTCCACAAACTCACAAGTTCAATAGATGCAAGAATTGTTCAGTGATATCAAAGAAGGTCCAACGTTAACATGTAACTCTGTCTGTTAAGATGTTTTGGATTGAAATAGCTTTTGATTTTACTACATGTGACCACTTAATGCTGCACATTCAAAGAATGACTCTTTGCAGTTCTTTATAATCCATAAAATGTTTAGAAAATCTGCTGTGCAAAATAATTTGGAACATTTGGAGTATTTTGAGTTTTTTATTTTTGAAAAAAATCCTGTTCTCATGGGGAGATTGGTTCAGTAAAATTTGATTTATACTGTAATAGTTCATAACTTGAAAATTATACTGACCATCATTTGCATTGACCATTTAAGAAAATCTGAGAAAATATCACTTGTATAATAATTTGGAACATGGTAATGGAGTTGGTAATATTTGTTTTCTCCTTGGTTACTTTATCTGGGTGAGTAACAATGACAGCATGAGTATTTTAATAAAAAACAGATCCTAGAAGCAAGGAAGGATATGTAGAAATACAAAAGCATTAACCATCCAGTTTGAATGCAGACGTCACTGTAAACAAGCATATATCATGAAACCTGTCTATGTGGAGAGCTGCAGTACAGCCATGCAAGATGCTGATGTTCTTTGTGAGACACAAAGAACATCAGCAATTTGACATTTTGGAGATAAACACGCAATTTTGACAAAACTCTCATTTTTTGCTAAAAAGTTTTGTGCTATTGCGAGGTGTTTTAAATGACCATATCAAAATTGGTTTATTTCACAAAACTGCAATGGATTGTTTTTTTTTTCACATCACACCAGGTAGTTGGGGGATCATGACGCAGCATGTTTTTTAATTACTTATTGCATGAACCCACTTAAATGCGTTTCTTAAATGATGGAAACACACCAATTGCAAACTTGCGTTTTTTGGACATAAGCAGGGTATTGACAAAGTTTTGCACGCAGCTACTGTTGCATCTTTTTCTGATTTGGGTTAGTGTTTAGAAAGCGGTACGAAGCTGTGGTGGACCAACCTGTCAGAGGGAGAGAACGACATGCGCTCCTCACACACTTCCCCTTCAAGGCCCAGACTGCTCCAGCTACTGCTGTTCCCATTGCTGCTGAGGAGAAAAGGCAGGTTATGCCAACATCAGAGCCAGATGATACAATAATGATCAGTTTCCTCATGTTCTTATCCCTTATGTAATGTACATAAACAATAGTCAGAGTAAAGAATCATTCTGGAGATTTGCAGTAGTCCTTTAACTGTTAGGTGAGGCGCATAACAAAGCAGGGTTTTCCAGATGAGGTAGATCTTTCCTCTGTTTCTCCCCACTGAATCATTTGTTGCTAAAGACTTAAAAGTATGAGGTCATCGTGCTGTTGTCCCTACACAACCGAGGTACTCATGTAGGTTCCACCAAGACAACCAGCAGAAGCACAACAACACTCAGTCTTTGTTTGAGTAATTAGCCAGCAGGCAGGATCCCCTGAACTGCAATGAGCATTCATCTCAGAGATTCTGGAAGGTGTGGATAATTGATAGCTAAACACACCTTCAATAATCAGCAATTACGTCAGCTTTCTCCTGTGGTTTTACTGAGTGACACGCGCCAAAACAAGCTCCATTTATCACCGTGCTTCTTGGCTAAATAGGCCCATCAAGGTGTTTTGCTTTCTTGTGTCACTTCATGGACAGAGCGGAAATGGTTCTGGAAGGCTCTGATGAATTACACATGATGGACTTTGTTCTGACAGAAACGGAGCCAGACACGCCTTTAGAAAATATTATGATACATTAACTCGGTCTAGATCACACACTGTGTTGTTTTGGTATCTGAGGGAAGAATGGTAGATGTTGTCAGATTTGCTTCCATAGAGACAGAAAACTTTTACGGGGGCCTCATTTCCAGGGGAGTCACTTACAAACAAGATTTCAACTACAACTATGACCTCAGGCAAAAGTATGGAATCAGACATGGGAGAATATTCAGACATCCTACAAATAAAGATAACCCATATGAGACTGATCATCGTTATTGGCAACCTGGTAAAAAAATAAATCCAAAATTTCACACTGATAAACTAAACATAACCCAAAGTTAAATTTTAGTACATGTATTTAGTGTGGCGAAATATTTCGTCCCAAAAATAAAATGTTCATAGCCGAATCCCAGGTGGGACAATTATTTTACATACTTTTAAAATAAATGTTACCAATTTTTTTATTTATATGAAATGACACCAAGATTTATTTAGCATTTCTACTATAAACAGTCCAGATGGGTATGGGTTGGAACAAGGGATGAATATGTGAAAAAGTCTACAGCTAAATGATTTGCAGACATGGAGACGTGCAAAAACTAATTCTCGTCAGCTAACTGTGGTGCAAAAGGAGGAAGTCAGACTTGAAGTTATTATTAACTGCAGCAAGTATGCTAAAGTTCACTATAGGAGTAGTTAGACCTGTATGATTGCATCTTGCAATGGATTATTCTCTATGGATTAGCTCACCCTAACCAACAGCACAAGTTCTCTGACAGTTGTGCAGAGATCTGGATGTGGGAAAATGCCAGAGGTTATTTACCTGTCACTGAGATGGAGGAAGCTGCTGTTGTCGTCTGGGTGATCGTCCTCAAAGCTCAGGTTAGACCAGCTGCCCAGACTGTCTTCTCCCACACTGAGCTGCTGGGACACTGTGGACTCAGTCTGTTCCCGACCTGGAGAACTAGATGAGAAGATAAAGCGAGTATTTCCACATTATTTAAAAATGCAAACACGCTAACTACACAATGCTGCTTTCATGCTACAGAAACTATTCAGTCCTAAGCAAAAACAGTCCAAGCATCTGAAGGACACACCTGATGTTGGCAGCCTGACAGACGTTAGACAGCGCTGACGTCATGATCTCTGCTGTTAGGCTCTCAGCGAAGCTGGTGCCATCATGGCCGATCCCGCTGTCTGCATTAAGACTGGCATTACTCAGCTCACGCTTAGCCGTCTCCATTGCCAGAGATACAACTTCTTCTGCGAATGCTGCCCTGTGGTCCAGGTTGATGTGGATCTTGGGAATTTCCACACTAGGGAGGCGCTCTGATGCCAAGTGACTTTCTGATGCTCTTATCCTTCTCTGTAAGAGAGGCTGGTAAGGGTGTCTGCTAAGTTTGGTGCAGTGAGGACATTCCTGAGACAGGCAGTAACGGCAGGTCCCCTCTCCTAAAGACAGGACAGCAGCCGACCCCTCAGACAGCCTCTGGGCGTGAGAGTGCCGATCGTAGCCGCGGGTCTGTGAATTTTCCCAGGAGGAATGTCCGACTGACGCCAGGCTCATTTTGACGGTGTCATCGACTATCTTCCTGGCGTAATGCTCGATGACCTGCATCACCCCGCTGCTGTAGCCCCTATCATACAGGCTTCCTGTACTGTGGTAATGTCTATTTTTATCCTCCTTGGACAACAGAGGGCAGGAGAAAGAGTTCCTGATGATGTTGTCGGCCATATCTTCAAGTTTGGACTTTTTATAAAGACAGGAGTCAGTGAGAGACTTCGGAAGGCGAACTGAAGAAAGATGCAGTTTGCGTGTGACATCACAGGTGATGTTGTAAGCTAAAGACTCCGCAAAGTTGACCAGGTCCACATACTCCCTCTTGCACTGCTTGTCAGAAACCCGGCAGCGACACTCAGTGTTCTCACCGGACACTAACCCCATAGATTCTGATCTATATTTGGATGCTAAGGTCTCATTGCCAGAAGCTTTCCATTCATCCGGCAGGGATTTGGAGGACAGAAGGCGGCTGCTGGAGGGCCTTTGCTTGTTCTTATGACTAGCATGAGCCAGGCCTAATTTAATAGAGCGGTATGCCAGGCGGCTTGCATACAGGTCTAGGACCAACTCCCTAGTGCCACCTTCCTTTTTCAGCACCTTAATGAGGTAGCCCGCGTATTCATCTGTTACACTCTCACAGCTGGGGTACTCGGAGGACATACCAGAGCTGGAGCTGGTACTTGAAGTGGAATGGGGGGACTGAGAAACTGAAGCTATCAGGTCATTGGACAACGGCTCTGCAAGCTTTGCTAACCTTGAGTTTCGGCTCTGGTCTGTACTGGGCTGAGACTGGTGACGGTGACGCGGACGCCAACCATCAGAGCTGGATCTGTCGAAGCTTCTTCTTCGGAGCTCCTGAGTTCTGTGGTAGGGACACTGTTGTCTGGAGCTAACCATTGTCTTCACATCGTTTATGACCTGTCCTGCCACCTCGCCCGCATACACCCACAACGTGTTCAGGGTCTGTTCTGAAAACTGAGCCACGCTGTCCCTCCTTTGCTCGCTGCTCTTGCTTAACTCCCCCTCTTCCTCTGACCCTCCTAATGTATCCATCTCAGTCGCCATAGAAACTATGTGGCACGCCAAACGCTCAGCGTAATGGAGGGCTTCCTTGTTAGACATCCTACGAGACGACACCCGACGGTGGTCCCGTCGCCCACAGTCTGCCTGTACACCTCTCTTAGTTCCACTAACATCTTCTTCCTCAACTGGTTCTTCCACTTCAACATCTTCATCAGCAACCGCCTCCTCAGACAGAGACCGCATGAGGCTGAGCATAAACTCAGCCTTGTCTGATTCAGGGATGGCGTCTTCAGGGCCAGGACCTGGCTCAGGGTGATAATGAGGGGTTGGGGGCGGAGTGGCAGGGGAAAATTCATTGGCTAGCTTGCTTTTCAGCTTCTTGGAAAACTGTTTGATCTGTTTTTCTTCAGAGACTTCACTGGGCTGCTGAGGGGTGGAAGGAGGGGTACCAGGAGTCCCTGCAGACTTTTGGCCAGAGCTTGGAGGTGGATCATCCGGAACGCCAGATATCCGGCCCCGTCCAAGTAGAGCTGCACTAGGCACATCGAGAGTATCCATCATCATAGGATGCGTTTGATCCACACCTCTCCCCCTGGGGTCCGTCTCACACTGGACTTTCCCCTGGTTGGAGGAACCGGCTGGAAAGGAAAAAGGAGGAGCAAACTCAGGAGTCCACCCCTGTCGGACACACCCGTCATATCTGAAGCGCTCCCTATCTGCTCTGTGCTTTGAAGGTGAATCTGCTGTTTCCTGCGCTGAGGAGGAGTTCCTTCGGCTTCCGATGGACTTTGTAAGGAAGTCAGTGCAGTCGCCAAAACCCTTCTTCATTTTAGAAGTGGTAATAAGTTCACAGGCCTCAGTTACAATCATATCCACCATGTTGCCAGAGAAGTTTTGGAATAATCTTTGTTGAGAGGAACCTCCCACAGGTATGGAGTTCTGGGTTTCATGATGGCAAGCATGAGAGTGTTTAGAGGAGGTACTGTCAGTCGACATTACAGTTAATCTTTTGGTGTTGACCTTTGGACTGTCTGGCTTGTACTGGGAAGCTTCCTCTGGATCCTGGAAGCTGGAGAGGGCTTGGCCAGCATGGGGAACAGGAATACAGCTAGCCATGCCTGAGACGGTGAACAGAGCGTTCTTCACTGTGCAGGAAGCCTCCTCTCCAGCTGGAGCTGCTGAAGTGGAGCTGGAGCTTAAAACTTGTTTGTTAGCAAAGATGCTGCTGGTATGAGTGCTAGTGTTCTCAGCATTGACATAACAGACGTTATTCAAGGACACACTGATAGCGGCTTGGCTCGTGAAGGCAACGTCAGCCTGTGAGAGCTCTATGAAGGCTTCCTGTATGACGGACTCTGACAAATCCGAAGCATAGGAGGAAACCACCTCCTCTTCCTCTTCTTCTTCTGCCTGCCCGTGGCCAAAAGCCCAATCACTAGGTGTGATAGGGGTCGAGGGGTGGGAGAACTGACACACTTCCATCATGCCTTCAAACACCAGCTCCTCGGCCAGGTCGGCAGCGAACTGAGTCACTGTGTTGCGGAAAATCTGTTTTTTTACAGTGAGGAACTCTTTAAGAGCCCCAGAAATGGCTTCGCCGACAAGAAAACCAGCTAATCCGTTGATAGCTCGCTCCTTCAAGACATACGCACGTCGCATGCCAATTTCGTGAAAGGCCATCTGAAAAACTGAGGAGGTGAGTCTAGCAGCCAGGTGACACAGGGTGGTGGTACAGGAGGATACGCCTTTTTGGAGGTCTCGCAGGGCACTCCCCAAGCTCATCTCCACCAGGTCAGAAGCAAATCTCTGAATGCCATCCTTTAGAGACTGGGACTTCTTCTGCAACTTGGCTACTGTGACCGTCTCTTGAATGTCTGACAATTTCATCAGATAGCCAGATGGGTTCTTGAACTCCTTGTGGCAGACACAACTGAGATTCTTGTTGTCACTGATGTCAACAGCAGTTTGGAAACCACACACCGATCCTAGAATTTCTTTGGACAGATTGTTGGCAAAGTCTGAGTAGGTCTTATACAAGGAGCAGAGGTCCTGAGGTTTACGTAGCTCTGACTTGTCCTCCCCTTTCTCTTCCGTCTTCCAGAAGTATTCCAGTGGTCCGTTAGTCTCCACCAAAGGACTAAAGGCAGAAGAGCTGACAGGACTGAAGAGAGGTCCTCCATTTTCCTCAGATGGCGTCTGCGCCAACCAAGGGGAGTCGGACATGTCAGGGTGAACTGAGTAGGGAGAACCTGGTTTCAGAGGTGTAGGTTTTTTCACATTGGCTGGGAGAGTGGGCTGGTCAAAGCGCTGAGGGTTCATGCTCTTGGTTGAGCAACCCCTGGAAACATACTTCAAAGTGGGACCACTGGAACCAGCCTCAGACTTTTTCTGTGCAGTTGAGGCACTGATGGAGTCCAGAGGGAGAGTTAGAGTGCAGCTCTCTGAGCTTAGCTCCTCCAGGTCATCAAACTGGTCAAAGCTGTCAAAGAATTCACTAACTTCAGAGTCTGAGTCTTCAACTCGATCTCTGGGTCCCCCTGGCACCTGGGGGATGTCCAACTTAGCCAACAGGCTCCTCTGGTAGCCCACTTCATCCAGGAAAATGATTGGGCTGGGGCTGGAGCAGTCAGACTCCTCTGATTCGCTAAGCTGAGTTGAAGGAGAGGCCGGACGAGCTCCGGGACTGCAGTAGGTCCACTGGGATTCAACCCCTGACGATGACCGCTGCACTGTGACAGAAACATCGGGACCATGTTTGGCTGAATGTTTCTTGGAAGATGAACCTATGATAATGTGGGAGCCTGACAATTCCTTCTTTCTTTTGTGGGCTGGGATGGTCTGTGAAGCCACATCACGCTTCTTAAAATGGCAAAATGCAGCTGCAGCTGAGGAGGTGAACAGAAAATGGAAGGAAGGGGAAACTGGTTAGAACTATATTAAAATAACCAAATAGGACATTCAGATGGTAAAGAGCTATCCACAAAGGAAGTAAAAAAAATGAGGAGGAAATTAAACATTTGGGACAAACTGGTTGATGTTTTAGTACCTACATGCAAAACTTTAGGAAATATGATAGATGGTTTCCTTAACCTTCATCCTAATTACTGATGCATTGAGCAAGTCAGTGAGGTATTTAAACGAGATATCAGAAGCTGTTCAAAAGCAGACTGTATGTGCTGCGACATGTTGACGTATATCTGCAGTTTATGCAGGTTGCAAACAGCCGAGAGGAACCAGGACGTCAACCAATTTTAGGACAGTTTAAAGGAAAGGTAAGGAACATGATGGATTTGGAAATGTCCTCCACCTCCTTCCTGAGATACTCTTGGTCAAAAACAAACAATAAGAGGAAGAAGGAGGGTCTTAGCGCTGTCAATCATCCTTGCCTATGCAATGTTACATATGCTAATAGCAGAGAAACAACTGCCATTAGCAGTTTTTATCTGCCGCCATGCATTTATGACAGACTATTGTCAGAAAGTCGCTGTAGGGGAAGAGAATGGAGTGGCGCATACACGAGCTTAAATGTCAGCGCTAAGCCCTCCTCTTGGCTCTGACTGATTGTTTCTGACAGAGAGATGTATTTCTGCAGTTAGCACTGGGATTAGTGCTGGGAGGAACTCCATTTTTTCACAGATTATCTCTCATATTATACTGGTCTGTATAAATTATATATTAATGTGACAGTTTCAACAACTATGTAACAAAAACATATTTTTTAAGTTATGTACTGCAGCTTTAAACCCCAGATCCTACTAAATCATAGCACTCCTTACGTGAACCTACAGGGATTGTCTCTAGTGTCTTCCTCCTCCAGATGCTCCAGTGCAGTGACAAAATCATCTTCGATCGATGAGACCGACTGGTTGGTGTCGTCTTCCTCCGGCTGGCTGGGCTCGTTGAGACACCTCTGAAGATCCTGGAGCTCCAGCACATAGCGGACCCCCGCTATGTAGCTTCCCAACAGTCCCACCAAAGACGCTACGCTGGCCTGGGGGTACAAGCCTGTGGAGGGGTTGTGCCTCAGGACACACACAGCCTTTAGCCAACACTGGGTGGCGAGACAAAAAGAGAAATGTTTTAATGTCCACACAGAAAAAATAAAAATACAGCATTTGTGTCAAACAAGAGGACTGACATGTCCCTGTTCTGTATGTCTTGGATAAGTTTTTTTTTTTTAACCTCAGCAAGTTCAGCTGAACTCAAATGGGGATTTTCTCGTACGTTACGGGAGTGGGATAGAAGTGCTATTGTTATGTCTGTGCTCTGATTGCAAGTTGTCAGAACACAGAATAAGTTTTTGCAAAGCCACACTTTAGAATTCAGATCTGTGGGAGGTCCCGCCGACTGAAATGGAAAGAAAACCCACAAAACGAGCTGCAGGGCCTCCGTGAACCCAAACAAGACACAAAGGACCAGGGAAGGACAAGGCTGCAGTGGTGGGCTGCGAAAACAACACCGTCCATCCGTCCGTCCCACCTGCATTTCCTCTAAAGCGTGAGAAAGGCCCTGGCTGTTTCTGTTGGACTGACACGACCGACAACATTTTGGTCAACAACCGGAGGAATGCAGGGTTGCTGGTGGAGGAGAACATAGAGTACATTACTCTGTCTTATGTTTTGAGTAAATCATATACAGATGGACAAAAGAAAAAAACTACAGCCGCTTATTTCAAGTCAAAAATGCAGTCAACAGCTCAATATTAACAAAGGAAACATATTTTAGTTAAATTGCAAATACATAACTGCCATTTTAAAGGTTGAACAAGCCATTTGATATCTACATAGCTTATCGATAGAGATTTTATGAGCAAGATATCTCACATCTGGATCGGTTTCCTCAGAATTTGGATCAGTGAGTGATGAGCAGGAAGAGAGATTAGTGTTAATTAATCAATTTACAGAAAGCCAAGTTTGTAACATTTAATTAACCCTAACCCTAGCCCATATTAATACACTCAAAAACATTTTTTTTCTCCTAAAACCTTGATAGGATGAGAAATACTGATAATGTCACAAAAATGTCATTAATTTAGTGAGAAGACCAGATTTCTCTATATCAATTTAGAATAAACACCTGACCTGATTGAGACAAATTGATATAATTTCTGGATTCAGGGGTGGAAAACAGTCCTAATTCAGTTGAAAAAAAAAAAACTCACAACTTTACAAAAATATTTTTTGAAACCCAGTATGATCGAACTCTGATGTGGTCCAAAAAGCAAACACTGGTCCGCCTACAAACCTCAGTTTCTGATCAGTTGAAGTGAATTCTGGCGCGGTTTGAATGCGTATGTGAATGCAAAGCAGGAAGCGAACTACAGCGCAGGGCATTCTGGGTAAACACAGCAAAACAAATGCGAGAAACTATCACTAGCCAGAGAAATGACTCGTGGTCTTTCACCAAAAACAACAGAAATCCTACAAACGATAAAATCTGACGCTTCTCCATCTTTGTTTACATTTTATGACAAAGGAAGTTGAGCTCATGTCTTCCTTAGAGATTTTCATGTTGTTTCCTTCAGTGTTTCTTGCTGCAGCGCCACCACAGGCAAGGTGGGGAACGGGTTTTTCAAATGGTTTGGATCGTTTGGTGTTGGGTGTTTGGTGAAGGGAATCAAAGCCGAAAATTAAACAAACGTTACCATTTTAGTCCCCAGTCAAACTGAGTCTACCGGACCATGAGGTGTGAAAAACCATTAAAGTTCTCAATCATTGCAAAAACAGAGGAAAGTACATCATGCATCCAGCACATGCTGCACCTCATTATGATCCGATATGCATAAAAGTTAGGGATTCTAAGAGACATAAGGTACTGTTTTCACAACCTGACATTGTTGCCTACAGTCATAATAAAATGCTTGTGATATTCAGTGGCCTAAGTACTACAGACTAACACTACAACAGCTCCCCCTACAGTCTGCTCTTTGCAACACTGTATCGCTGACAGTGGGAATAGACCACCTGATGGTCGGTTCTGTACGCGTGGACTCCTCATTACTGCCGAACTCCAGCAAATTAAACCAAATTATCCCTTGGGTTTTACCTGTTTTTAATGAGATGAGATGAGAAAGTGCCAGACTGCAGAATGTATCACAAATACATTCACTACAATTCACTACAATGTCACCGGAGGCAATATTCATATTGTAAAGGACTGTTTGCGGTTGGTTAATATATTTCCAAGTGTTATAAACTTGGGCTTTACATGCTAATGTAATATTTACCCAGTTAGTGACTCACACTGGACACTAACAGCTAAAGGTCACAGAGTGATGGAGGCACAGACGGGAACGAGAGGAAAGAAGAAAACAGGCAGATGATACCACACCTGATTTTGCGGCAAAATTTTTGCCATCACAATATTTACAACTATTGCAATATTTTCGAATATTGAATATCTCTACTGCGTTGATCCCCCCCACCCCCTTCCTCATCTTTGTCCCTCCCTCAACTGTTTGTTGTGCACCAACATTTGTCGCTTACAACACAGACTTTAAACTGTTTGGAAATATATAAAAAATCCTGAAACCTATGAGAGCGCCACCTTTTACTCTGTTTTAAAACTACAGCTGGCTGCAGAAAGCTCCACTGCTTCACTGACAAAAATCATATTATTTTCCAAATTTCTTTTAACAGAAAGAAAACTTTCTGGTTTTCCTCAAAACCAAGGAAAACAAACAAGCATGTCTGATTTTTGTGCTGATTGTTACTTGAATTTTTTATTTATTTTTTTCTCATAATAAACACTTTATAAAAGTTGACACGAGAATAAACGTTGTGGCAGGTACAGAGAAGTTTAACAGCCAAACGGCCGTTTTCTCACTTCCTGTCTGCGCTCTCCTCACTTCCCCAGCTCATTTCTGCTTCCCTCATCCTGGGAATAACTCGGCAGATAACTTCCCGACATGCGGCGCCGGCATCTACCTGAACATCTCTGTGCTCCGCCAGCCTGCGGGAGTCTTTGAGCAGCAGGACCTCGTCGCTTTTCAGGCTGTGGGCGTGGAGGGACCTGAGCAGCTCGCACAGCGCCACGGGCAGAGACGATAGAGTCTGGGTGAAATAAACAAACAAACAACAAGAAGGAATAGAAACCTGTCAGACTGAACGACAAGATCAAACGGACAAGCACGGCAGCTGTGGGGCGGTGCCCGACCTGCTGGGTGGAATCCTCCCCTTCACATTGTCCGGGCAGACACACGAAGTGAATCTGAAAGAACACAGCTCACGGTCAGCATTACATTATCCATGCCTGGATGCGACTGAGCTCCATCGGTGCGGCCGGGCAGAGCAAACCTCAGAGAGTCTCGTGGCGTTTCTGGCTGGCAGCTCCAGGCCGACGCCGCACAGCTCCTTTCTGCTCCTGAAGAGACTCTTTGCAGACTGGGCTCCGGAGTCACGCACCATCTGTAAACACACACACACACACACACTGTGAGGGCCCAGGGCCGACCGCACTTTCTGGATTTATTCACCGTGGCTGGCTGCCTGACAGAATGACACTAAAAACGGACAGCGGGACGCGGATCGTTTGACGTGTCCAAGAAGCTCTGCTTTATCACAACCGACTCTGGAAACTACTTTATCCCCCCCAGCAGTCTGCCCACTGCATTCCTACGGAGAACAACTGCACAAATAAAAAGCTAAATCACAACCCGGCACTGAACGCAGCTTCTGTCCTGCTGGGAGGCTTTTTAAAGAAGCAGCTGTGGTCAGATGTTAGCTACAGCTACACAACATATCAACTCAGAGTCATCATAAAAAATATCAACGTGAGTAATTTTGCACAAGAACTGCAATATGCAATTTTCTAACCTATTATCAGGATATATGCAAGTCAAATTTAAGCCTTTTAAGACCTTTTAAATGCCACCTTGAATGAAATTTATGACCCAAAAAAACCCCCTGTAAATATAGGGAACAGTTGCTGTAACCAAGCATCACAATAACCCCATAGTGCCTATCTTAAAAGTTTATTTTGTTTTTGAACTCACCTAGCCTCATGTGGGCTAGTGAGCCAGTGGAGAAAACGAATATCGTCCAGCTAAGTGGCAATACATTGTTTTTTCCATTTACGTTAAACGCAGAAATCTAGCTATCTAGTTAGCGAGGATTTGTTAGCAGGTAGTTAGCGATGGCCTCAACCGCCTTGAGTCACAGAACGCAATGAAGACGTCTAAGAAATGAAACAGTCCTGGCACCTCAAAATGTAAGACCTGTGATTAACCGTTAGCAACACCACCATGGTAACCACGGTAACGCCTCGTTAAGGGATGGATGATATATCGGCACTCACATTGGTATCGGCTGATGTCAGTCTTTTTTTTTATATCAGTAGGCCTATCTAACCGAAAAATAAAACCGGGCCGATATGAACAACCGATGATGATTTTATTTATTTTATCTTGTTGCCGTCTGTTTCTGGTTGGGTTTTTTCCCCAAAGGTGTTGAAACAATAGTGAAATATATAGAATATCTGTAAATATCGGTTGTCAACCTTAACAACAATAGTAATATCTGCCCAAATTTTCATATTCCTGCATCTCTAGCAACAATAGAAGTCCAAAGATCAGTTCTGCCTGCAAATACTTCACAACTGGAAAAAAAAAAACATATTAAGAAGAATAACAACAACAGAAAACAGCTACAACTGTAAGCCCCACCTAGTGGCTAGAACCACTGATTCATACACACATGGCTCTGGACCTCTTGTATTGTGAACTGATCCAGTTGGACCTCATCAATGTGAGCATTCCTATATCAAAACACTCAGAAGAGAATGCTTCGTGTCCTGGCAGACAAACCTCTCTCCGTACGGACGCCCTGGACCTAATGGGGCCTCCTCTGACACGAACACCAGCATCCATGGCAACGGAGAGGCGCTGGCGCTCCGACGGTGGGCTCACCTGGAAACAGAAAGAGGATGGACTCAGCCGCCCAACTCCAAAAATATTTCCCGATATCCCACCTCCTATTTCGACGCACAACAAAAGAAAAAAAAAACAAAAAAAAGGTGAACCCTTTGAACTCTAACATGCTCCTTCACCACTACCACCACAGACAAATGGGAACATCAAACTTTCACTTCATTTGTGAAAAAATTCTGAATTCCACACTGGAAAAGTGTGTGAGTCACAAACAGGAGGGAATTACAGTGACTTGCAAACCCCTTCACACTCCTTGTATGTGTGAATACAAAGAGTGTGGTTATGACCTTTATGGAAAAGTCATAACCATTTTTCAGGTTACGACTTTAATGCATTTTTGGGGGGATTTTAGGTCACAGATGAACAATATTCTGAAGCGGGAGGAAAGAAATGCATGATTTTAGAACTGAAAGGTGTGGCAGGTATTTGTATTCATTCTGCTCTCTTGTACGTGAATACTCTTTGATCTAAACTAATCTGTTTATGGACGTTGTCAGGACTGGGTGACATGGCTTCAAAACAAAATCGGTGTTGTTTTTTTGTTTTTTTTTACACCAGATCTAATTCCAATCGATTTTTGACAGAAAATATATACTTTTTAAAAGTGCATTCCTATATTAAACACACAGAAGAAAATGTTTTGTGCCCCGGCAGACAAACCTTTTTCTGGACGGATGTGCAACGATAGATGGCTACGAAATGTTTGTTTTTTAATTACGTGAATATAGTTATGAAATTAACAGAACAAAGGTGCAACTTTAACAGAAAAAAATGTCTTGAAATCACAAGAAAAAAGTCCTGAGAAAAAACTAACCTTGACAAAATGTGACATGACTCATTGTAGTTCTTTTCTTCAAAACAGATTTGATAGTAATTGATTATGATGAGCTGAAAACATTTTTATTATATGTTAAACAAAAGTAAAACATCTCAATATTTATAATCTTAAAATTTTTTGTTTATTTTGTTGGAGTTCTCCCAAAATTACGACTTTAATCATTTAATATTATGACGTGATTCTGGACATTAGCGCTGTGTTGTTGTAATATTACAACTATGTTCTCGTTATTAAAAATAAAATTGAAGCACTGACCTGAATTCAAAGAAAGAAAAAATAGATACAATTTGGTTGGGACACACAATGCATTTGGTGACGTTACTTTTAACTACGGAAACTCAAGGAGTGAACTGATAAAAATAAATAAATAAATAAATAAATCCAAATTAAAAAAAAAAAATAAATCAAATCTTCAAAAAAAAAAAAAAAAATTCCATTAATCAATGATGTCAATTTAATCACCCAGTCTTTTGTAGCCTCTTTCTTCCAGGACATCTCCTGTGACCAGCTACCCTGTCCAGGCTTAAGACCCCCACATCATGATGCTGCCACCATCGTGTTATATGGGGATGATTTTTCAGGGCGGTATGTAGTTTTAAAACACACGGCGTTCTGTGTGGCCAGAAAACACTTCAGCCATGACCTCATCCTTTTGTGTGTCCTGCATAGCTTGTGGCAAAATGTGAAACATCACTTCAAGGTGTGTGAAAACTTTTAAGCCCCCACTTTAATCCGCTGCACCTGTGTGCCGATGAGCTCAATCCTGCGGGATAACGCAGCTAACCCGGGTTTACCTCACACTCGAGTGAAGTCGCCACGAACGGAGCTCTTAAAAGCCGGTCTGGACTCGTCACGGCGGCTGAGAAGTTACCCCCGGCCGCACTTCAATGAAGCCCGGAAACCGGCGTGACCCGCCGCGACGATCAAACGGCGCGCAGAGAAAACAAGAGAAAACTGTGTGTGTCTTGAGTAAGCGGAAACACGCTCGCTGAGCAGCGCTGGAGTGCCAGTAAAGGAGGCAAAATATTTACAGTGTACAAGAAGGAGAAGTTTCCCATGAAATCTACGCCGCTGCCTTTGAGGTGCGACCCAGAGCAGATAGAGCTGAGTCAAGATGCGGGCAGGTGGTCCGTCTGAGTCCGCCTCCCGTATCCTGAAGAGGAACGAATGTCGTCATCTTCCTCTGGTCGTCCAGGACCTCCAGGCTTCTCACAGGGGCCTCAACAGAAACACCCCAGGGCCTGACCCCAGCTATCCACAGCATCCTGGTTCAGTCACAAGGGCAGTCGGCACAATTAACCCATTATGTCTGAGACACCTGGTTGAGCACGGGAAGAGCACACCTGACAGCAAGGAAGCGAGGAGGAGGGGCGTCCCATCAGACCGTCAGTTCCCGAAACCAGTGCCATGTAAGGCTGTTTTTCTCTATAGCGCTGCCCAAAACCACACACACAAAAAAAACCTTGTAAAAGCTTATGAAGGGTCAATAGATGTTACAAAAACTGATAACTAATCCGCTAAATACTAAACTTTACTAAAGTTTAGTATTTTACTATAACATTGGTCAACAGACAAAAATATTGTCTGGGTTTTTATATTTTAGTGTAAATTTGATGTGAATCAAAAAATCACATTGTTTTTGCTCCACCAGGTCAACTTTCTGAACTATGGAGCAACATGAGCATCAAAATGCAGGACTTGTTCTCACATGAGGAGAGATTCCATCAGGACAGAAAAGAGATGGATAATTTTACACAATGAAGACGTAATGGTCAATTTACATTTACTTACCCTTATCAGTGTTTATCTTATCTGTTAGAAAACTTTTTTTTTCTCTCCTGAAACCTTTTTTTGAGTGAGAAATATTACCGAAATGAATTGATAAAGTCACAAGAATGTCATCAATTTAGTCAGAAGATCAGATTTCTCTAAACCAAATTAGAATAAAAACCTGACCTGATTCAGTAACATGGATGTCAATTTTGGATTCAGTAGTGGAAAATAGTCGTAATTCACTTGAAAAAACATAGACAACTTCCAAAAACTATGTTTTGAAACCCGATGTAAGTTACATTGTGGTCACAATATCTGACGAGCCATCATGTTCTGTGACTGTCTATGTTTCCATAAGAGTGATAATACTAGTGGTCAGATGTTACTTTTTGTACTTTGTTCAGCTTTTTCTTCATTTTTCCTTTTGTGTTTGTTCTCCCCTTGCAAAATTTATGTTCTTTGGTGCAGCACTGTGTTAAAATGCAACAGTGCCTCCTACGTTGACAATGTACGATCTTCACAGAATACGCCGTAACAGGTGTTCAGACTGCGCACTGGGTAAAAACCTCACTGGGTCCAACTGACTCCGTCTCTTAAGCCAGAAAGGTTACGTCCAGAAATGTTAAGGCTAATGCAAATCTCTGAGACCATACGTTCAGACAAAGCCATCATCGCATCAACCAAAATCTAAGAAAGCTCAGCAGATCTCACTCCCTGGTGCTGATCACCTCAGACGCCAAACAAAAAACAAAAGAAAACAACCACCTGCCATAAGCAGAAACTGTGTGGTCTGAAAGCCCGGTTTGGTCAGGAGGCTTAAGTGGGTCAAGTTCTTAACGTGGGTGGCCGGAAGAACAGATAAACAGAGGTCTGGGGAGACGAGTGGAAGCACAAGAAAAACCCCTCGCAGATGGCCCAGAACAAACACTGGAGGATAATGAAGCGCAGGTGTCCATGGGCAGGTGGACGGAGGAAACTGGAAGTTGGTCAGAACTTCTTTCCTTTGTTGGAAACCTAAAAGAGCAATCGAGTCGAGCCAATGCTCTCGTAATAAACGTTTGTGTTTATCAAGTGCATTTGATTGTATGAGTAACAGCAGGAGTTATTATCTCATTAACTTGTTCTACAGGACCAATTGGGTTTTAGTGGTACCGCTTTAAAATGGTTCAGGTCTCATCAGTCAGACAGAACCATGTCTGTAAAGATTATGGTTTTGCCCTGCATGTTTTAGGTATTTCCTTGCTTCAGTCCAGCTGATTTCAATTGATGACTGATTAACAGGCATTTGTTGAACTGCAATCAGTTGAATCAGGCACATTAAAGCAGGAAAACCTGTAAAACATGTAGGACAGGTTGCCTTGAGGACCAGGGTTGGGAAACTGCTCTACTTCATGGGGTTCCACAGGGCCCAATAGTAGGCCCCTTGCTGTCTGTTGTCAATTTTACCTCTGTTGTCTAGATGTTCCATAATTTTAATGTTCATTACAGCACTTTGTCACAGTTGTTGTTGTTTTAAAATGCTTTGGAGAAATGGAGAAAAACCCAAGAGCACCAACTATGACTCTCCAGGCTTCTGCTAGCTTGTTAAATGCTTGAATTCATGACTGGTACATTTGAAAAGGGATAAAGAAATATGACTTATTTGGAAGTGTAGCTGGGAAAAAGCTTCTCTAAAAGGAAACTGGCACCATAACTTAGGTTTGCAAGACTACTTGAACAATGTCCTTTGGATAGATAGGACCAAAGGAAGAGTTGTTTGGCCATAATGCAAGTAGCCTGGTAAAATCTATGTTGTTCTATGTTTTGCTTCTTACAAAGCCATGAAGAACTAGGTTTGGAAAAAAAAAAAAAAAAAGCACACCCTGGTTGCTACCGAAGGCATGAGGGGAGCACCACTTCATCTACCTCTCTTCTTAACCTAATGTGCCAATCACTCTGGAAGGAGGTCAATCTGGACTCACCAGATCACATGACCTTCCATCACTGTAGAGTCCAATCTTTTTCTCCGGTTAGCCTCAATGATTATTGGTTTTCTTATGTTTTTCTTTAATTTTACGTCACCGAATAATTCAGAGATCACCGATCATGGTCATGCAGGGTTCTCTTCTGACCACATTTCTTGCTCAAACACGATGGTTTTCCACTTTCCCTCCAGTGTTTAATAAGTCGTTGGACGGTTCTCAACCCAATGTTTGTTTCTGCATCTCCAGATGTTTTCTCAGCTTGATGCCAACGATCTGACCCTTCTTAAACAGACCAACATCTTTTCCACGACCACAGGATGCGCCTTTCAGCACGGTTGTTTGAGAAATGAGAAGTTCCTCATTGCATCAGCTCGGGTTAAATAACTTGTTGCCAGCTGGAAAACAGCTGTCCAGGCACTAACTGTCCAACAGGAAGCTCAGATCTATTTGCTCAGTTAAAATCAGGAGGCAACGTTTTGTTTGGCCAGGAAGTGTAATGTCCTTTATATACCAGAGCATTCTGGGGTTAACTATGAGGCTGTCTGTCAGACAAATGAAGCTTTGCTCAAACTGGGTCGTCACCAGAACAACAATCACAAACACAGCAGCAAGTCTGCAACAAAATGGCTGAACAGACAATACAGAATCAAGGTCAAATGACCTCCAGACTGAGATAATGAAGGGCATTTATTATTTTCTATCATGAATCACAAATACTCCTACTGGGGTGGTCAGTGATTGATCAGTTGGGAACTTGACAGTCTGATCGCATTCTGACCAAAGACCATTCATTAGCATTAGATGGCCACACAGACCACAACACTCTTCTGTGTAGAAGTGGTTCCTAACGGAGGAAGACTCAAAGTTTACTATTTTCGGTATCAGTGAGACGCTTGAAAGTGAACTCAGAGGAGGAACCAAGGCCAGATCAAGAAAGAGAAAACTATATTTGACATTTCATTCAAGTTGTTACAACAGAAAGCCAGACTTCAAACCTTCACCATTTTCTACTTTGTTTGTTTTAGTTGTTTTGTATCCCGTTATACAAAGTTATGTTTACTTTCAACAGCAGCAGGCCAAAGGAAAGTGTTTAATTTTGAAATAATAAAGGATCTTTGTTTTAAAGTGGTTACACACTGCCGAAGGGCGACGTCACGTCTGCTCTCAACGTGGCTTAAATAAAGGCCTGTGACTGCTGACAGGGCGACATCCAGGAGCTACTGGATGTCTGAAAATAAGAACAAATCCACCATCAGTTGTTTTGAGTTGCTAAAATGACACTAGTTCTGTCACGATAGGACAGGACTAGTTCCAGTTTGTTGCCGGACAATAAACTGTCCCAGTAATTATTGCGATAAACGATAATATTATGGTTTTGAGATCAATTTCAAGTCATATATTGATAATGACATATTAAGGCAAGTTTGCTCTCTCAAAGACCTGCAAGATTTAATTTGGTGAAGAGCACTGACTCTTCACCAAAGAGTGAAGAGTCAGTGCACAGATAAACCTGTTTGTTTTGTTGTGTGCTAGTTGCTAGTAAACAATGAAATTACAGGAAACTGATTTGACTTACGGAGGATAACAGAAGTGTCATGTTATTTCTTAAATTACTCTGAGACTTTTAGGATGAAGACACTAAATTCCTCTCTGTCCATTTCTACTCCATTAGTTGCTCTACTTAACAAGCAGATGTTACACGGAGTTATAGAAAACATTTAGAGGCTCAAGGGACTTGTCTTTTTTAAACTCGGGTAAAACCCAGTCGTCTCAGTCCAGAAACAGCTGGCAGGCTGCTGGAATTTAAGAGGGATGAAGTGTCTCAGAATAAATTCACATAGTATGTCTTTTGTAATTTACTCCCTAGAGATACAATTCCTTCTTCTTCTTCGGTAAGGTCTGTTTATCACCTCTCTGCAACCTTCAGCCTGAAGGTTGCAGAGGTTTGACTGATATCTCACCAAACTAAACCTGAGTCATAAAGAAAACAAGATTCCGCATTCTAATGAGAAAATAGCATAACACCTTTGTCCTCTTCCTTCAAACTACTGCTCAATCCATCATGTGAAAACAGAAAGAGTAGGACGCAACTGCAAACCTGTCACAACATGTCCGTCTGACTGAAATAAATAAATAAATAAAAAAACAAAAAACAATTGGCATTTGCCAAAAGTCGTGTTCAGAAACCCAACATGTTGACGAAAAAGCTTTCACTTGAGGAAGACTAAGTGAACCCACAGTAAAACATGGAGGTGGTAGCATCATGCTGTGGGAATTATTTTCTTCAGCATAAAAAAATGAATTAAACTGAGTTCATTTGTAATTGAACTGAGTTTGCCAAACTTCATTTATGTTTGTTTAACATGAAAACGTAATAGACTTAATATATTTACTTAAATTGAGTAGTTGTAACAAATCAACTCAGTTTTTTTTGATGGGTTTGTTTTTTCTGCGTAGAGAATATTTGATATCAAGAGAAAATCATTATTTACAGAAAAACCAATGGAAGTGCTGTGGCAAAGAAACAGTTTAGGTGAAACTCCACCGAACAAATGATCAATTTGAAACATTTTTTTAATTGACAAAATAGAAATGCATTTACCATTTACCAATGAAGTTTGTGACTGTTATTAGACAAATCTATAAGGTTCAAAATGATAATACTTTAACAAGCCACTATTAGCTGGAGTCTGTCATAAACACTCAGATGATGCCACTGAAGCAGACTGAGGGTGTGGAAAAGAGGAGGCTGTCCCTTTAGAAATAATTATGGTGTTCTAAAGAAAATACACACTGCGACAGCACTCTTAGAACCACACCACATAATGACAAGGACACAAAATTGACACAAACCATCCCATGGCTACAAGGGAAGCTACCACCGGAGCAGGCCGGCTGTTCGCAGGAGGACGAGCCGCATATCTGTTCCTGCTCCCGGGTCAGGAAGCGGCAGCCAGCCAGGCCACAGAGGAGCCTCACTGAGGATGCTGATGGTAATTCTCACGGCCACGGCACGTAAAGGCTTAGCCAGCGTGCTAGCGGCACGTACACACACATATATGTATACAGATTCAAACAGACCTCAAGTACATATAAAATGACAACAGTCCACTTCAGAGTGAGGCTCTTCGGGAGGTGACAAGCTGTCAATCATGAAGCTAGCAGCAGAAGCAGGCAGGCCGCGGTCGGCTCCGATTTGTCACCCTAACATCTCTGATTAGCTAGTCACAGAAACGACGGTGACATTGACATGCATTCAGTTAACCCTCTTTCCCCAACACGTAGCTATTATCTGTTAATGTTAAAGAAGCCCGTGTTGTGTTATAAAGCCCCCCGCCTCACCTCTCAGTGTCGGACTCCAGCAGCGCTGACGGGAGCCGCTGACTTTGATGGGCGGTCCGGGAACGATTCGACTGTTTTGGATTTTTTTTCAACCTCAACGTGACAACATAACCCACCGTGTCAAACCAGTGCCGGTCTCTACGGTTGAAATATTGTAAAAACATTTGCAATATTTTATTATGTAAATTTGGAGTTAATTTGTTTTTCTAAAGTCAAACATACACCGTTCACTCATTTAGGACCGAACGAAACGGCTCCCAGAATCGAACCGAGCTTCACATTCACGGCCTATTGCGGTCTTTCCATAGTCTTCCCATGAAAACAAAAGTCAGGCATCACAAGTAGAACCCAGATACAAAATGGATGTCGCACTGTTTAGGACAAAAATAATCAAAAATCGAGAATTTGAGCAGTATATATATAAAAAAGTAGAATTACTCGCGTGCTGAAACATGGCAACTTGTGTGAGAGTACATCACTCAGCTTCAGCACTGTTAATTTTTATTCGTTTTATGAATAATTCATCTACATGAAGGGTTAATAAGCGAGGCAATACATCTAATCACTTAGAATACAAATAAAAAATAAAGCTGCATTGGAATTGTCTTTTTTGTTTTCCTTTTTTATAAATTTGCTACATAGACTTAACTACAAACAAGAAGAGCTACATGAAACTAAAACTTTGAGGTGAGCTAAAAAATATTATAAAATCTAGCTGCTGGGAAGTAGAATAGCGAAGACATTAAGGGTGGTTTAAACGTTGTGTTCACTCCTGCACATTTTACTTTAGTCTCAAAACTGCCTAACATTTACTCTACTACTTAGTGTGTGTGACAAAGCATGTACTCTACCCACAAGTCAAACAGTGATGATGTAAGCATCCACATATAGTGGATAATCCTACCAAATTCCACACTCAGGTTTTTCTCCGGTAATCACTATTTCTTTGCAGTGACTGACAAAATTATTCACATCCTTTAAACATCTTCACACTTAGTTTTAACCAGAAACATCAATGTATTTTATTGGGATGTTAAGTGGATGGAGGATAAATGGAATAAAGAAGGAACGGAGAGTTTCAAGATTTTTCTTTCTTTCCTTTTTTTTTTACAAATAAAATTCTGAAACAGGGTATAGCCTGGATTGAATGTGTACATGATTGAATGTCATTATAAATCCAGCTGTTCTTTAATAACCTCAGAAGAGTTAGAGAACAAACAGCAGCATGAAGAACACAAGACAGGCAGAGGAGTTTAAAGTGGGGTAAGGTTATAGATCAATATCATGTCCCAGAGAACTGATTAGTCATTTGAGAATGAAAGCTTGGTGCAACTGCAAACCTACCAAGACATGGTGAAGGTGAGAGAAAGACGCAGCCAAGAGACCCACAAGACAGAGACCTAAACTGCAAATATTTAGCTGAATATTTTATGCATTTGACATACTGGCACATGAGGATTTTTATTTATTTTTTTTGCTTTGTTTTGTCCTGACATGTATTTTATTTTAAATTCAGAGGGGCTGTGCCTACCTTCACAAACTTGTTTCCAGTTGTATTGTCACAGTGATAAAGTCTGTTTTTAATTTACCTTGGAAATATACCCTATCCCCTTTCCCTCCCCCGTCCACACACTCCTCCCAAAACCACATTTTATGGAAACTTTTGCTTACCGTCGGCACATCAACACTGAAACTATTTAAAACTTCAACAGATTCTGTGGTGGGTTTTAGCTTCTTGGAAATTAGAAAAAAAAAAGAAAAGAAAAGAAAAAGAGACATGTCTGTCAAGAGCTAATACTGGAACCTAAAGAAAGATTTCATCTAATGATTTTGTTTCCACAGCATAAAGTAACAGGCAACTTATCAGAATTGTTTTGAGATTAAATGATTCCTCAAACATGAAATAGGGAATCAAAGCAACACTTCAGGTAAATCAAGGGAATAACATTATAACAGGATGCAAAACTCAATCCGATGTTTTTTACATAATACTAATAATCTAAACCAGGGGTGTCCAAAGTCGGTCCTCGAGGGCCGGCATCCTGCATGGTTTAGTTTTCTCCCTGGTGGTAGTAACAATCTTCTCAGCAAGTCAGTATTCTCCTAAGGCCTCTAATGAGCCATCATTTGATCCAGGTGCGTTAAACAAGGGAGAGAACTAAAACACGCAGGATGCCGGCCCTCCAGGACCGACGTTGGACACCCCTGATCTAAACAGTTTATTTCTTAGTTTTGAAAATTATTCACTAAAAATGATTGGTCGACATCTGAGAGGCGTCAAAATTGATCGATTGAATTATCAAGACACAGGGGTCCCCAAGTCCAGTCCTTAACCGTCCTGCAACTTTTAGATGCATCTCTGCTCCAAAATGTCTTAATTCCCTCACCAGCATCCAATCAGCTCTGCAATAGGCTGGTAATGAGCAGTTTATTTGATCCCGGTGTGTTTTCAACAGAGATGCACCTAAAAGTTGCAGGATGGTGGCCCTTGAGGCCTGGACTTGGGGACCCCTGCATTAGACTGTGACAGAGTCCAATAACGATCAGCTGATCAGCCCCAGTTTTGTACCTCTTGTGATGTCATCAACTCAAATACAAACAAAGCAGAACAAGGTGTTTTTTTCTTAAGCATACTTTTTAAAAACTTTGTGAAGCAATGTTAACCCATACGATGTCATCTACCTGTGTTTTAAGTGTCAGATTACATTTATAAAAAAAAACCAAATACAGCCCAGTGGACTGTATCTTTAAAGCAGCTGATATCTGCAACATCTAGAGCATAACCTGTTAGTTCTACTTGTATAATAACAATAATAAAAAAACATTAAATATTGTCCTGGTCATGTGTCACACCAGAAGGAGACAGAAACACACTGCATATGTATTTGGTTTTATTGAAGAAGAGAGATATGAACAGGTGGCCTGTTTCAAGGCACCTTCAAATGTACAACAAGGGCTGAATCATTTATTTATTCCGAATACAAAAATACACATCTCAGTGACTCCAAATTGTAATAAATAGGTAAACATGCATTCTAACCATAAAAAGGCACAGAAAACAGTCACTTATAGTAGTCATAAAAATGATCAACTACTTTACCAAAATCATCCAGATAAGTAATACAGGTGAGAACTGTAACATTATATTCCAACTGTGAAAACACAATACACGTTATATCATTAAACCTTAGGCAATAAATATGCAAATATTGTCTGTAGCTACATATATAGTCTTACAAAGGAAACCTGTGCCATTGTAAACATAATGTAAACAAATGAAAATCACTTTTCTTTTCTCCCGTCACTTAAAAACACACACACACGCACACACATACAGCAAAAATAAAGACGACGTGTTCATTTGTCTTTTACAGATCCGTGTGGGTTCAGTTGGTTTTGGTAAAAACCAGGCAGTTTGCAGCATTATTTACAGACCAGTGGGAAACCCATCATGGGGGACAGTGGTGACTGACTTCCACTGTTAAATAGGAAACAGGAGAACTCTCTGGTCCAAAACGGTCTGGTGTCCGGCCCTACAGAGAGGCTGTAAGTGATCAAGAACTGGCACTGCAATGGGATGTCAGTTCTCATAAAACAAATATCTTTGGCAGCATGATAAGAAAATAACACACATATTTACGTCTTTAAAGATTAAATTTGGTTCGATTTTATGTTCAAATAAGTGAGGAGCTCCACAGTCAACCGAACTGATTGTCGCTGTAAGAAACTGTCGAGCTTCAGCTGCCTGCTTTGGGAGTTGACGTGTGTTAGATCGCCCCCTGGTGGGATGTTACAGATAACACACGATGGTGCGTTCAGTCACTTTTTGGGGGCGTGCGGTCCCTCAAGACAGAAAACTTGAACAGGTTGGTTTTGTTTTGTTTTGCACCTACATTAAATGCAGAAAGTACTTTACAAAACAATTCATACTGTTTAGGTTTTTACATGGTTAATTACATTTCTGCCACAAACTTCAATGCCTTTTAATAAGATTTTATGTGGCGAACCAACGCTCAGTAGCACATAACGGCAGAGTGCAAAGAAATGAAAATGATTGTTTTTAGCAGTTTTATTTTTTACATGAATAAAAATGTAGAAAGTGTTGCATGCATTTTTACTCACCCCTTTTCAGTCTGATGCCTCTAAATAAAATAGCATGCAACCAGTTTCCCACAAAAGTAAGCTAAGAGTAAAAACTTTAACAAACTCTGCTTAGAGCTGTTTGGGATATATGTATTGAAAACTAACAATACTGAAAACACCAACCCCATAGTGAAACATGGTGGTGGCAGCATCATGCATTGGTGATGTTTTCATCAGTAGGGAAAGAGAAACTAGCCATAGTTGATGAAAAGATGGATCGAGACAGGGAAATAACTACAAAAGACTTGAGAGGTGAGACTTTGTCAGAAGACATGTCCAAGGTGACAATGCTTAGATCTAGGTAAATCCATGTGTTAAAACGGCCTAGCAAAAGTCCACATCTAAATCCAAGATTTAAAAATTGGAGGTTTAAAAAATTTCTCCATCAAATTTGACAGAGTCTGAGTTGTTTTGATACGAAGAATTTGCAAGACTTTGAATCTTTAGGTTCTCCATGAATATTGACTCAAGAAGGCAAAATAGTAATGCATGCCACACTTATCAGAAACAACTGAAAGCCATGCGTCCTTTGCTGTCAACTCACCACATGAAATACATTGAAGGTTGTGGCACCAAGTGGTATGAATTGCACTGTAAGACACTGTAAGTGTAATGTCAACTGAAAAGGCTACACTAACTACGTTTCCACTGATCATATAGTTGCGCAAACTGAGATAGCAAAAATAAATTTGATTAATGAAAACACTACAATTTTGAAAAAACTCAAGTTTTTCAAAAAGAAAAGCTTTTGAGCTAGGATGAGGTGGTTACTCCGCCGACTTGAAATTAGTGTATTTGGAATGGAAACACTTTTTTCACATCACACGAGTTATGTGATCAACAGCCAGATGTTACTACTGGCGGAAATGACAAAGAAGATGACAGGAAGTGGCAGGAGGATGATGGCGCAGAATGTTTTTTAATGACTCACTGCGGGAACAATCTTATTCACGTGGGATTTTAATTGTGTGTCTTATTTAGTGGAAACATCGCAACTGCGACTTCAGCGAAATACCAACAAAGTTTTGTGCACATTTTTAATGGAAATGCAGCAACTGCAAAGCTAAAATTAACAAACTATTATTCCCTAACCTCAGTTATCAAATGTCAGTTTGTATTGGAAGACATGGAACAAGCTTTATCGTCTGTCTTCCTCTGTTCTTTCATAATGTCTTATAGGCCTGAAATGAAGGGACGAATACATTTG